>JAHLJT010006589.1:0-60714 GCA_031308135.1 Acheta domesticus
AATGTTTTTTATTAATTAATAATGTAATAATATTTGAATATTTAACAGTAGAAAATAATAATAATAATGATAATAATAATAATAATAATAATAATAATAATAATAATAATAATAATAATAATAATAATAATAATAACTCCACCTAGGGAGTACACGACCTTGCAGTTGGTGGTGGAGCTTGAGTACCCCCATGAGCCTTAAAGCTATGTCAGTGGTAGCCTAGCTACCGGTGGGGCCTCCCTTGCTGAATGGGTTGAAGGTGAGGGGTCAGACGAAGAAGTACTCCATTTTGAGGAGAGTGGGAAGTAAGTAGAGAGGGAAGGGTCATGAACCTTTGGACTTCCTGTTGTCGGCCCATAGAGGGTACAGGAGAGAAACTGGTTTGGCACACCAGGCCACTGATTAGAGTGGAGGCCCGAACCTTGCATTAGCCAGCGAAGGAGGCTGCCTTCAGCAGTCAGTGAAAATCCCGTAGGGTTTAGTAATGCCGACTGGCGATCGGTGGGACCCCTTGCTGGGCCCTGCGGGGGGATGCCCCGAGGCCACTGTGGGTCGCAGTAACGGATGGCAGGAAACAACCCGAGGGTTAAGTGTGATCTGTGAACTCGAACTTGCGTCCTGCGAATCTTCAATTCAAACCAATGAGCAAAATGGATAGAACAAGCAATGTAATGAATCATAACGTGCCTTGTTCTACCAATGTCCCATACCTGCTCAGAAACCGAGCTAATGTCACCTTGTCGACGTCTGGCCATCCCACGGATGCTAGTCCCAGGGACCCAGAGCCGGCAGTAGCTCGAAGCCATCGTCAGAGATGGACCCGGGATGAATTAAAGGAGGTGATGTGGTGCTTTTACTACGCAAAAGCGGAAAATGGGGGCTCTGAAATAGAAGTTTTCAAGGTATGGAGAGAGCGGAACCCAGATATGAGACCTACCCTAGACTCAAAGAAGCTTGCCAGTCAACGACGATACATACTCAGCAGTGGAAAATTCACAGCAGATCAACTTGCTGACATTGAGAGAAATGCGGAATATGTACTTCGCTCGAACAATCCACATGACGAACATGTAGAACTTGAAAATGATGATCCCGTGGAAGGTTCATCGCTTTCCAGTGAAACACACGTCAGTGGTGAAAACTCATCTGGCAATGAATTACACGATAAGGACATGATGCGAAATCTCCTTCGGCGCGAAATAGAAAGAGTTAGTCAACTTCCGTTTGAATCTCGCGAACCGTTGAGGAGAATATACGAAAATGCCAAAGCTAAAAGAGTGATAGAAGCAGTTAATTCTGTCTTAAATGAGGTGGTGGAGACCCCAGGCAGAGATCTAGATATTACTGAAATCAATCACATCATATATGCAACTGGATATCTAGTATCTCAGATAATTTTGGGGCCAGCCAAGAACACCGACGGCCGACAGCAAAACAGAGTAAACAGCTCTGTACCCCCATGGATGAACAGAATTATGAAACGGATAGCCGACACCCGGCGTGAAATATCATTCTTAGCTGAGGCATCTTCTAAATCAACGCACACCTCTAAAGTTCAACGAAAAATATTCAATGTTGAACAAAAATACCAAATTGAAAATGACACCAGCAGGCTAATGGTAGTTGAGAAGCTAAAAGAGAAAATTCAAGCATGGGCTCAACGAATAAGAAGGTACAAACGTAGAATAGATTTCCGTGTACAGAACCGGTTGTTTGAAACAGACGCGAAGAGATTCTATCGCAATTTGACTCAAAAACCGAATGGCAAAGCTGTTACTCCTTCAAAAGATGACGTCGAAGCATTTTGGGCAGGAATCTGGGAAGAGAGCAGATCCTACAACAAAGACGCATCTTGGCTTCAATCTGAAGTTGATGCTGCCGATGAACTTGTAGAAACAGTGGAAGATGTTCACCAATTCTCGGAAGAGGACCTCTTCCAAGCAATTAAGAACATGGGAAACTGGAAGTCCCCCGGGATTGATAAGATCCAGATTTATTGGATTAAGAAATTAACAGCAATACATTCTCATCTAGCAAAGGCTGTTAATAAAATTTTTGAAAACCCAAAGGAAATCCCGGAATGGCTCACACGCGGCATCACGTATTTGCTACCCAAAGCGGGAGACAGCTCTTTGGCGAAGAACTACAGGCCAATTACTTGTCTGCCAGTACTGTACAAAGTTATAACTTCAGCTATAGCTGACAAAATGTATAGACATCTAGATAAGAATCATCTAATGCCAGCTGAACAAAAAGGATGTCGTAAAGGCTCTTATGGGTGTAAGGAAATCTTGCTACTGAATAAAGTCATCTTGAATGATGTAAAGAAACGCAAACGTAATTTGAGCATGGCTTGGATTGACTACCAAAAGGCCTTTGATAGTGTACCACACGATTGGATTTTGAAGACCCTGGAGATCTATCGATTTCATCCTAGACTTGTTGAGTTTTGCAAGGCTAGTATGAAGTCGTGGAGTACCAGGTTACTAATCCACAGCGGAAAGGAAGCAGTAGAAACAAGAAGTATTCAGATTAACAGGGGTATTTTTCAAGGAGATTCACTATCCCCTCTGCTGTTTTGCATTAGTTTGATCCCACTATCGAGACAGTTGTCGCAAGCTGACTTTGGTTTTAAGCTCCATGGTGATGAAAGGCCAGTATCACATTTGTTTTACATGGATGATCTGAAAGTGTTTGCCAAGAATGAAGCGATTCTCTCCCAAATGCTGTCTGTCGTGAATGACTTTAGCAATGACATCTGCATGAAGTTTGGTCTTGACAAGTGTGCAAAAATCAATTTAAAAAGAGGGAAACTCACAACGTCTGAGAACATTGAAATTGATACCCACACTGTGATTCAAGATCTTGAGCCAGGTAAAACTTACAAATATCTGGGCATTGAAGAATGTGAAACCATCTCGAATGACAGAATGAAAGAGAGAATTCGTAGGGAGTATTATAGAAGAGTGAGACTGGTCCTGCAGTCCGCTCTGAATTCCAGGAATAAAATATCTGCAATAGGTAGTTTGGCGGTACCTGTAGCCGAATACAGTTTTGGACTAGTGGACTGGACTGAGCAAGAAATTCGCACCATGGATCGAAAAACCAGAAAACTGCTGACAATGCATCATGTTTCCCACCCTCGAGCTGATATACATAGACTTTATGTGGCACGTAAGGAAGGAGGAAGAGGCCTCAGACAAATTGAGGCCTCCTGGCACAACGCAATAGTCGGGTTGGGTAAGTATGTAGTCAGCCATCAAGACGACCCTCTAATGAGGCAGGTCATGAAATCTGACCGAAGAATGGGAAACAGAGGCATTGTTAGTGTAGCAAGAAACATTGCGAAGAAAACTAGGCAAGACACGTCGAATAACACAGACACTGAACTTCTGATGCTGCTAAACATGAAGTGTGAGACACAAAAAATGTTAAAGAAATCGTGGAGAGACAAACCACTCCACGGTCAATACCTAAAAAGAATGGACAAGGTGCAGATCAATAAAGATCAATCATTTATGTGGCTTAAAAGGGGAAGGATGAAGCCAGAATCGGAAGCACTTGTAATAGCTGCCAAGATCAGGCCTTGAGAACACGACATTATGATAAAGCGGTTCTCAAAATTTCCCAAGATGACAAATGCCGCATTTGCCTGGAGCAAGTAGAAACCATTGATCATATTGTCTCAGCTTGTCCAATCCTAGCAAAGACCGAATACCTTAAAAGACATGACAGGGTGTGTAGCTACCTCCACTGGCAGATCTGTACCGCCCTCGAAGTTCCAAACACATGCCCCAAGTGGTACGAACACTCACCGAAACCGGTGACGTCTGTTGGATTGTGTACGATATTGTACGACCAACAAATTCAAACTGATCGCACGATAGCGGCAAACAAACCGGATATAGTTATCCGGGATTTGGCCAAAAAATCGTGTTTACTTATCGATGTTGCTGTACCTTGCGATCAAAACGTCGTTACCAAGGAGGCAGAGAAACGTCTTAAATACAAGAGTTTGGAAATCGAGATCAGCCGAATGTGGGGCGTAAAAGCACAGGTCGTCCCGATAGTTATCGGAGCTCAGGGATTTGTTCCGCAAAATTTGAGTAAGAACTTGTCTAAACTCCCAGGTAATTCAAAAGACTGGGAAGTGCAAGAAATTGCTTTATTTGGAACAGCCCACATTTTGCGTAAAGTATTGTAGAGGCACTGATAGTCACCGAATCTGCTCCTTAGGTAGCTGGTTGCAACCTGGAGTAGATTTTATATTCAGCCGACTCATAAGATCTTTAGTCGTGATGTAATGGAATAATAATAATAATAATAATAAACACAAAATCAAAAATAAAGTAGGGATATGCTGGTAAGATTCTCAGTACTGAAGCTTTACAATTACCCAGAGGCAGTCCATAAATTATGTAATCCAAATTTGGAGTACCAGTATTTTGAATACCCACTCTCTCCTCTGTAACGCATGCTTGAACCCCTCCTAAATAATTACGTAACATTTCCAACAACACCCCCCCTTTGTAAATGTAAGTAATGAAAATATATTATGGCACACTAAAAACAATTTGTATTCATTTTGTTATTGTTGTATATTGAAATTTATGATAATTTATTCTAATCGATAATGTAATTTGATCTGTGTCATCATTTTTTCTTTAATGTATGTTTGAAATAATTTTTAAATAGATAAAACTGATATAGTTCAATAATAAAATAAAATAATTAGTTGGCGATTTTGGTTGCACCCAGCATTAATTACGATAAAGTTGAAAAATTCACATACAAAAAGTTACAAATCTTCACATACAAATTATATACACAGCTTTAAAACTCTTAGTTTTTAATACGAAATACTTTATATTTATTTCTATTTAGAGTAATATTTCATCTACATCAATATTTGTTCATGCTATGCTCATACAACAATAAATATGAATTAAGAAATCCCAGGTGTACAAGTGTTTGAAAAACCAATTGCCATAGAAATATAGTTTTAAGGAAGACTTTACATTCCCAGTGCTTTGGTTTCCAAAGACATGAGAATTAATTTGAATGTTGAAATGAGATAATACTAAAGTTTCATGTAATATGAAAATATAATTCTAAAATTGTTTTGTACGTTTAGGAAAAAAGTAATATGTACAATAAGAATATTCTTACAAATATTAAATCTATATTAGTTGTTTAAAGTAAACATGTAATTAATTTTTAATATATAATGTGACAACTATTTCACCTAAGAAGTCTGAAAATTTTGCTGACTAGCATTTGTTCAAAGTTCAGACAAAATTTAACAAAATTAAGGTATTACATTTAAGTACTTCTTGATTGCTTCATTTCACTTAGCAGAAGAAACTTATAATCTTGAAGTTTACTTCTTTCAACATGTGATTTAAACAGTAAATTATTTAGTATAAAACATGCCCAAAAATTTAACTAAATTTACTGTGCTCGAGACTTACTAGTTCTAAACCAGAAACAGAAACTAAACCAAAATGCATAGGATTGAGATTATTTCAGTCACTAGTTGATAGAATTCTGTTCAATGTCAGTGAAGCAGATAATTTATACATACACACATGTCTGTAAAACTAATGTTCAAATTGCTCCACAACCTCATTACACATTGGCATGAGTGTTTTGTTTTCCTTTGTCTTCTGATCCAATCGGTTTTGCAAGTTTGTCAATTGAAGTTCTAAATTAGCATTGGAACTATTTAGTAGAAGTAATTTGGACATGCCAATTGATATTGATTTTCTTCAGCCATAAACTTTTTGTTTGCACTGTCACAAAGTTCAGAACAGAAAGTAGTAAACAAAGCAAAATTCTTGAAATGCTATATTAAAATTATGCATATTAAGTAAAACCTAAAATGATTTTATTTATACTTTTTTGAGAAATATAAGTTACACTGATAAACATTCAGTACAACATATTTTAATGGGAAAAACATTCACATTTATTTATTAAAATAAAAACATTGAAAAAGAAATATTATTACTAAATGATGTTAAACTTTGAAATATTCATTAATGATGGTTTGTTTAGTCTTATTAAGCAAGCTTTTTATTGTGAACAAAGTCATGTCTCTAAAACTTTTGAGCATTTTTGTACATAAATGTTCAGTTTCTAAAAACAACACTCCTGTTGAATGTTCATTTAAAATCTAATGAAACAAAGGTTCTCATTTCAGGTTTCATTCAATTTGAGTTGGTCGGCTATATTCATTCAAATAAACTATCATAATGAGAACCTGTGCCTTTTTGAAGGTTTACAATTTTGCTCAATTACCTTCAATAGTTAACAATAGCTGTACATTCCATTGAATCAACGCATGTAAACCGCTGGGAAAAGAAAAATGCTTCCTAAAGGGGCATGCTGCAGAACATATTGCATATTTTGGCTTTGGAGCATGTTGCATATTTTTGTTTTCCTTTCCCCTCAGCTTTTTCATAACTTTTCATTTTAACCAGAAGAGTATCAACATGTTTCTTCATAGAATTTTGTAAATATTCACATTTTCTAAGAATTAGAACATACATTTTTAAAATGAACTAGGTACCGTAAACCAGCGTGAATAGGGACAGATTACACAGTTTTTTAATGATAAAACTAGCAATTCAAAATGTCATAAATATTTTATTAATGAAAGTGATGGAAGGTTTAATCTCTTATCTTTGGAACCTAAAATTGTTAAGATAGCATTACATAATGATCCCTAATTGTTGACTAAAAAGTGTTCCTATTCATCCCAAGGATGGGGTCAATAGGGACAGTCATTAATAAAAGTTCAAAACCTTATTCCACAAGACACTGGGGTCAATAGTAACATGAGATTACTTTTCAAAAACATCAAATACATAAAACAAAATTATTCTATGCATTACCCTCACTTTAATATGTATTCCTCGTCTTACTGTTGGAACACCATCAACTTGTTTTAATCCTTCAAATAATGTTCAATGACCTGTTGAGTGATTTTAGCTTTTCCCTGTGTCAGATTTTGATAAATGCAAGAGTAACTTTATCCTTATGCCTGTTTATGAAAAACTGAGCCCAATCTGACCACAGAATGTTGTTCTTGAACTGCTTTCATTTCTTTCCCCCTCCCTGTCCAAATGATATTTAACAGAACTATGCAAATCAAAGGTACTCATTGATTACCCCCATCTTCCACAACTTGCAACACTATCCACATTCTTGTTCTCACAAGATTCCCCAATGGCTGTTTGGCTTTCTTTCATTTTTCTGTTTACAGTTTGGGCAGGAGACATTTTACTGTACCCTGCAATGAAGATTTAGGTATTTGAAACTTTTCTGCAGCAGCTCAAAGTGACTTCTCTCTCCCAATAGCTTGCAGTGCAATTTCTAGGTCCTCTTGGGTAATGTGCTTACGGCAATGACTCTCATTCTTTCTCACTATTATGTCCCTATTCACCCCTAAATGTCAAAAAAATGACAGCTTGAGAGAAAATATTCAACATTTAATTTCAAAATTAATCTTACAATATGAACATGAATGCATATAATTTAGAAATAGAACCACTATTTACCCTGAAATATTTTAAAAAAATTTCACCATGTCTTGCTTGTACAGAGTAAGCTTTTCAGTGAACACTAAAGTAGTACCAACAACACCTGATCAACTTCAGCAATATTGTCAATGAGTGAAATGATTCCAAAAGTAATGCACACAACTGTTGGAAACTACAATTTTGTACGAATTTTATTCACCCAATGGCATCAAAAACATTATTTAATGTAATGTCAGTGAGATATCATTTTTATCTGCACTGCTATCCCTATTCATCCCTGCATCCTTTTTCACCCCAGTTCACGGTAATTTATACTGGAGCAGAAGAAGCCAATGGGGTGCTGCGCCTGCAATGTAAAGAATAATAATTTAAGCAGCAATGTAAAGAATAATAAGTAGTCAGTTATAAACAATAAATGACAAATGTAATATTAGTAAATAAAGACACAAAGGACAGTGGGAATGGATAAAGAAATATTAATTAATAAAAATGTAATATTCTTATACAAGATGAACTATCCACAAATGGTGGTGTATGGCATAATGTGGCTAAAGCAGAACAATACCCCTCTTCCCAGACGAAGAGGCAAGATCTAAATATGTAAATAAAAGGAGATTAATCAATTATTTGAAATATACAGCAGTATGCCAAATATTACTTTAAAATATGTGCAAAATTATTTTAGGACAATCTGTACAAGCAACTGTGACAAAATGCTCACTCCCAAACTCAGCTAAGGAAACCTGCATGATACCTTAACTCTGTGAACAACAGCAACAGCAAGTAACAGTAACAGTATCTGAATACAATTTGAAACTGTCATGTTGCCCCCCCCCGCGCATACACAAAAATTGTTATGAAACGTTATTTTACTAGTTTTTGTCCATTTCTCTTGAACTGCAGTGTTGATCACTGTTACACAACTAATGGACATTTCTTGTGACCCAAACAATTACACAAATTGAACTCTGGAAGGTCAAAAGATAGATCACAACACACAAGAGCATTCAAATGTCTCAGGAGTGTCTCTCTGCATTACTGCAAATGTTAAATTCCTGTTGAAATCCAGTGCACAGTTATGCTACCCTGACTGTATTAATAGTGCATTGTGTACTATATAACTGAGTAATGAAATCTGGCCTTTTACAGGCACTTTTGTCAGGTTAGGTAACTTGAAATGATTTCTTGGGGGAAGTACAAAGTGTCTTGCAAGTGTTTTCATTAGTGCCTAAACTCTTAGATTAGGTCCTCTTTCTTGTATCATGATTGCCAATGAATCACCAATTTTTAGTTTTGATACTCTTTCTTCAAATCTGTTAAGAGGGGAAAAAATTAAAAAAAATTATTGAAAAATATTTTTCTTCAAGATGTGCATTTTAGTGTATAAAATTGTGATATACCAGAACGGGACATGGTTTATTCATAATATTAGTTGTATACGGGGCGACTAAATGGACTTGTAAAATGGCGATATCCGGCCCTAGTAACGCCAGCGCAGAGGGTTGCTATGGTGCAGGGCAGGTAAATAAACTAGCTGCAAGCCTCGTAGGTGCCGGAACGCTGGCTAGATCGATATAATAAAGAATATGTGATTGGTCGAAAAACGTATGACGGACGAAGGCGCGGCTACATGGGGTTGTAAGAAATGAGCGGGTTGGCGGGGGCAATTAGACTTTCTGGTGTTTACCGCCGTGTTTTGGAAAAATAGAACGTGGGACGCTACCGACCCATCAAGGGTTGCAAAATACAGAAAAACATTCATTCGGACTTGGAGCTTCGTTGAGTGCAGATCGTTACAGTCTGACTCAGAGTGATGGAGTGTAGGTCGTGAACTCGGCTCTTGAGTTTCGTGGAGTGCAAATAGTGTGCGGACCTTGTAGTTGAAAGTGAGACTTATACATTTTCGTGCGAAAAGTAACAGTCGTCATCGGACTTAGAAATTATTTGCCGGAGTACATCCGCGGACTTGGGCAGTTTTGGGTGTTCACCGGACGATAGTTCGAACATTAGTATTTTATTAAACTCGTGTGAAAGATTATAAACCTAAAGCGTCGGAAAGAACTTAGCTAGATTTTATGCAGTGTGGACTGGATACTTCAGCAACCGCGCAAGATCAGAAGACAGAAGAGCGACTCGGATTCATCGGCCAAGTGAGAAGCGTCTTCGGAACGAGCGGGTCGGCAAGACGGTAACATATACTGCAGTATATTAAAATATATCTTTTAAAAGGGGTCATGGCCATTAAGTAATCTGTTAAAATTAACATTGAATAAATTGTTAAATTTTGTTCTTTGGGAAAAGAAAAGAGTCTGTTCATTTGTCAATCATAAGCTTCGAATTAGTTGGAAGCAGAGAATTTCCATATTTCAGATTCCACGCCAGGCTGTACAGTCGGCAGATCAGGTAACCGGCTATCTTAGCGATAGCGAATACATGTAATCCGAATCCATCGGCCCAAGCTAGCTGGATGCCCATATAATTTTGACAGAATTAAATAGGGAAAAGTTAGTATTAGTTTATGTCACCTGTTCCTGGCGCCCACATCTTTCTATAAATTCGGAACAGGTCAAACTCACGACAACGTATTACGAAGTGAAGGATGAAGGTATATTTCAAAATGTAGTTTGAGGTAACCAATCATTTTTCTCAACTTAAGCCGCTTCAATTTTCTGCTGACCAAAAAACTTTGGTACAGATACAAGAACAGAAATTACTATAAACATTTTTCAGAACCCTTTTTACAAAAATGAATTTTTAATGCAAATTCAGTATCAATTTATCCAAAAATATAATTTGAGAAAATATTTTTAAAGAGCAAATAATGTTAACTTAAAAACTTGTCAACCATAAAGGCATTGGAAAATTAAACTGTAAAATAGTCTTTGTTGAGTAGTGGTATTATAATGGATAGGGTTAGGAAGCTAGATTTCAGTGAAACCAATTTTATTTTATGTCTGACTCATTGCTCAAAAGGTATTAATTTCCTCTGTTTGGGAGGATTTTTAGTCATACCCGATCTGATTCTTCATACCTTTTGGCATTCTAAGGTACTCAAATAAGACTCAAGAACATACATTACTGTGAATACTGTGAAAGAATGAGCCATGTTTTATCTCAGAGATTATACTATACAAGGCAAGAACTGTAATCATTATAACAAGTTAGTAATCATAATCTTCATAAGTTTCCATTCAAACATTTGGTATATTGCACAGGTTTGTAACGTTTGTAACAGTCTGTAAAGGGATAAGAGGATTAGAATACAAATGTAATAATGAAACCATCTTCTGAAATCATCTTTACCATCTGTTTTGTGAAAAATATGGTAAAGATATCTTTCATTACCATTTGTTAGATGGATTATTCCACTCGTGAAATTTCCACCAATAACATTCAAGAATTCAGATCATACAAAACAGTCGGAGACAAATTATGCAAAATAATAATTTTTTCATTACAATCCCTCAAAAGTGGAAACTATTGCTGCTGTTCTTTTAAAAAGAGACCTGTGTCATTCCATTTAAAATTTAAAGTTTGTAACACTGATTTTTCAGATTATTTTTGATTTCTTATATGTTAATACGTTAATAATGAAAACTTCAAATATTCAAATAGATTGTCAATCAAATAGCTTTGAAGTCATGCGGATTATTTGCATCAGTGGTTTTATTACAATCGTGAAGGGTAAAATTAAAAATATTCTCAAAAGCACATGCTGCATAGCAGAAACATGAGAGATATCCCATTATAATTTAATTTATCCTAAGAAAAATTAACATACTTTAAATTAAGTAATGTATTACTATTAAGAATTTTCACTCATGGCAAATATGAAAATCAACAATGAATTTAAAAAATATTCATAATTATTATTTTTGAAAAAAAAAATCACATTTTAAGATGGAGTCTTGTAAAACTTTCAAGATATTAAAATTTTTTCGCTTACGGTTAATAATCATAAGAGGTGGAGAGGGTTGTGCCCTTGCGGTTTAGTTCAGCATGCTCGCTTTCCATGACGTGACCCCGGGTCCAATTGCTGGTCAGGCATGATTATAGTGTCATGCCTGACACTATAATCATGACCATTGTATTTCTTACAATGTCCCAGAGTATGTTGCTGTGTGACGATGAGAAAATTTACTTCTCAGGTTGAGAAGACCAGAATATGGGTGGCATGGGGATGTCTTTGTGCTAACCATATGTACCCTTAACTCCTGGCCGTGAGGCCGGGACTTTGCTGGTGAGCCCTTGCCCGTACAATGGGCTGTCGCACCAAGTACAGACAGACAGGAGAGGCTGCTCACCACCAGCTGTGATGCTGGTGACTCTTGCCTGTGCAGTCTCAACTTCACATCAACATTAAAAGATTATCAATGAGAGTATTTATTGATGCAACACTCAACAATAGAATTTTAAATACAAATTATCAATATGAAGGAAAATGTGTGTGGTCATGCTTTGTTGGCAAATTATTTCATTTACCATGAACATGACAAATTATGGTGACATTGATAAGGACAATGATATTTGATCATTGAACAAAGATCAATGATCAAATTTATGATCTTACAAACTGCATTAGTTTCTATCTAATGGAAATTCCAGAAGTTCTCACTGGAATCTTCTGGCTCTTCACTGTATTTTGCACATTTACGTGAACATGAAAGCTTGGGTTATGCAAACTTTCAGGGTTGTGACTTATGTTTGCTTTCACTGCTACATCCATGTTCACTGATGTATGTGTTGCAATTTCAACTTAGTGGCACTTCGAGGTCGTGAGCTGGGAGGGGGTGCATTGTCATCCAAATGCAAGCTCAAATACCAAAAAAAAAAAATTAAGTTGTAAGAAAGCTCCCAATTGGATGACAATATCACCCTCTTCGTCCAGTTCTTGACCTTGAAGTGTACTTCCTGGAATATCATAAATACGAAAACAAGTCACTCTAGTCTGCCAATTTCAATTGCATCAAATTATGTTATACTTACTGTTTAGAAGTTGAAAGCTTTTGTTCCACTTAAACCAATTTCTCGTGACATTCTTTTAGTTCCTTCGTTAATTTAAATTCTTTTTTATTAAATTTAATATAACTTTGCTCTTTCTCAGTGACAAGTTGGGAATGATAGTGCCTCGTATTCTGACATGATAGAACTGAAAATATAGAAATTAAACATAACATATTAACATAAAACTACAATTCTAAAATGTTAAATATCTTGCTACTAAAAATAATTGTACACTGTATAATATCTTAATCTACATATAAAAAGTATTGTAGTATAATTCTTAGGGCAATGACTCCATCTCGATCAGGTTTTTCTGTCCAGTTACACTGGTCCTTTGAGGACATGCTGAGATGGCCCCTTGCTTTGCTTCTGGACAGTAAATGTAACTTCCCTCTCTCCACGCAAGACACATTGACTCGTCATACATGATTGTAATTGTATATGTGACTCAATAAATTATTATTATTATTATTACAATACATGAAATATTTGTGAAAATGTAGTACACACCTTGTGCACTTTGTCTTTTGCCTTTATTATTCTTGTCACTCTGCTATCTGTTCTTTCAAAGATGTGTTTTCTTGTTGATGTTATTTTAGTTTATGAAGGGCTGAATCATCTTCCAACTCCTTGGGAGATTTTGTTATTAAGAAGCTCTCCGCTGAGCCTGCGTAATCCCTCTTACATATCCCATTCAATGTTTCACTTTTATCGACATTTGCGCTAGCGATAATATTAATTATTTCATTTTCACCCCTGAAATAATTTAACATGTATCACATTGCTGAGTATTCGTTATGCTTATTATTTGGTTGCCAATTTTGCATATTTGCATTTCTGCATGTCTCCCTTAAACATAATGATATGCATAAAGAACGCAAATTTATTTCTTGTTGTCTGGAATCACTACACAAAATCTTCTCAGATATATTTCAAATAAGACTGTGCAAATTCAATAGTGGACTACAGTTTAGATGTCCCTAAAAGATGCAAAGTGTTCCCTTATGCTTACAGAGAAAAATAACCCTAAGCTTCCTTAACATATTAGTACGAGAGTGCTCATGACATCAACAGTTATGCAGGACCTACAAATTTTTATTTCTGAACATCGCAAATGGAATACCCATTTATCTTATATTTTCAAGAAATCTAATAAATTTCGAGAAATCTAAAAATTTTAAAAAATCTTCATAATTTTGAAAGCTTTTACAACAATTAAGAGTGAAGATTTGGCTGTCTTGCAAAAAATATACATACATTCTTTCTATCTAGAACTTGGTCTCACACTTTGGAACCCACATGACATTAAGAATATTAATTTGCTCAAAAGTGCAATGGACAGGCCCATGTATTCTAGCTGCTATCATGAAAATCACATATGATCAATGACACCAATAAAAAACAAACACCTTCACTCTATGAAACTGATGAATATTATTATTACTATTATCATTATTATTATTATCATTCCATTACATCACGACTAAAGATCTTATGAGTCGGCTTGAATATAAAATCTACTCCAGGTTGCAACCAGCTACCTAAGGAGCAGATTCGGTGACTATCAGTGCCTCTACAATACTTTACGCAAAATGTGGGCTGTTCCAAATAAAGCAATTTCTTGCACTTCCCAGTCTTTTGAAATTACCTGGGAGTTTAGACAAGTTCTTACTCAAATTTTGCGGAACAAATCCAGAGCTCCGATAACTACCGGGACGACCTGTGCTTTTACGCCCCACATTCGGCTGATATCGATTTCCAAACTCTTGTATTTAAGACGTTTCTCTGCCTCCTTGGTAACGACGTTTTGATCGCAAGGTACAGCAACATCGATAAGTAAACACGATTTTTTCGGCAAATCCCGGATAACTATATCCGGTTTGTTTGCCGCTATCGTGCGATCAGTTTGAATTTGTTGGTCGTACAATATCGTACACAATCCAACAGACGTCACCGGTTTCGGTGAGTGTTCGTACCACTTGGGGCATGTGTTTGGAACTTCGAGGGCGGTACAGATCTGCCAGTGGAGGTAGCTACACACCCTGTCATGTCTTTTAAGGTATTCGGTCTTTGCTAGGATTGGACAAGCTGAGACAATATGATCAATGGTTTCTACTTGCTCCAGGCAAATGCGGCATTTGTCATCTTGGGAAATTTTGAGAACCGCTTTATCATAATGTCGTGTTCTCAAGGCCTGATCTTGGGCAGCTATTACAAGTGCTTCCGATTCTGGCTTCATCCTTCCCCTTTTAAGCCACATAAATGATTGATCTTTATTGATCTGAACCTTGTCCATTCGTTTCAAGTATTGTCCGTGGAGTGATTTGTCTCTCCACGATTTCTTTAACATTTTTTGTGTCTCACACTTCATGTTTAGCAGAATCAGAAATTCAGTGTCTGTGTTATTCGACGTGTCTTGCCTAGTTTTCTTCGCAATGTTTCTTGCTACACTAACAATGCCTCTGTTTCCCGTTCTTCGGTCAGATTTCATGACCTGCCTCATTAGAGGGTCGTCTTGATAACTGACTACATACTTCCCCAACCCGACTATTGCGTTGTGCCAGGAGGCCTCAATTTGTCTGAGGCCTCTTCCTCCTTCCTTACGTGCCACATAAAGTCTATGTATATCAGCTCGAGGGTGGGCGACATGATGCATTGTTAGCAGTTTTCTGGTTTTTCGATCCATGGTGCGAATTTCTTGCTCAGTCCAGTCCACTAGTCGAAAACTGTATTCGGCTACAGGTACCGCCAAACTACCTATTGCAGATATTTTATTCCTGGAATTCAGAGCGGACTGCAGGACAATTCTCACTCTTCTGTAATACTCCTTGCGAATTCTCTCTTTCATTGTGTCGTTCGAGATTGTCTCACATTCTTTAATGCCCAGATATTTGTAAGTTTTACCTGGACCAAGATCTTGAATCACAGTGTGCGTATCAATTTCAATGTTCTCAGACGTCCATTTGCGTCTTTTTAAATTGATTTTTGCACACATGTCTAGACCAAACTTCATGCAGATGCCATTGCTGAAGTCATTCATGACAGACAGCATTTGAGAGAGAATCGCTTCATTCTTAACAAACACTTTAAGATCACCCATGTAAAACCCATGTGATACTGGCCATGGAGGATACTCGCTATGGAGCTTGTAACCAAAGTCAGCTTGCGACAACTGTCTAGATAGTGGGATCAAATTAATACAAAACAGCAGAGGGGATAGTGAATCTCCTTGAAAAATACCCCTATTATTATTATTATTATTATTATTATTATTATTAAAGTGATGATGAGGTAGGTGGTGGTGTCCGTGGGATTTTTGAACCATCCCAGCATTGGCCTTCTAACCAAGGGAAAATACGAAAACCACGGTGAGGGTGGCCGGCCCGGGGATCGAACCCGGACCTCCCGAATCCAGCGCGCTGCGCCCTGAGCCACTTTGCTGGGTACCGAACATGGATCGTGACATGATATAAACGTCATATTGATGGAATAGTTATTTTTTCCAAAAAATACGCAAATGCGTTCTCAAGTAGTTTTATATTAGGTCACTATCCCAGATGCGGGAAAGTGCGTGCAGTTGTCGTTCCGCACCTGGAGGCAGGGGTTGATGCTGGCGCGTGTGTGGGCGGCGCCTCTTCGCCTCTGCCCCTGCAGAAAGGCCCCTGCGTCACGCCGCAAAGGCTACAGGAGCTTTCCTCCATTAAACTCTCCAAACGGATGGGAAGTGGAATTCAGCTCAGTTGGAACTATGTTGATGCCAATGTGAGGATGGGTAACGCTATATCATTTATGGAGAACGTTATATCATTTATGTAATGATCGTTTTGAAAACGCCGAAACGTTGAGCACGAAAATTAATTAAACAAGAAGTATATATTTTCATGTCAACTTTAAAATTATTAAAATGTAAATATAAGGATAAAATATTTTGTATAAAATGTTCTGATGAAATATTGTGTATTCTGCTCCACAGTTGGTCGTAAAACAGATAAGATCTAACATAAACCGCAGAGGTTCCAATATCCTTAAATGGTCTTTTTTCCTTTTAAAAACAGGTAGAGATGCATTTGATGATTGCCGGTAACGTGTTTATTGAAAGCATGCATGAAAGGAAGCAAAAGCATAAATCCGTCTCGGTTCCGTGTGGGAGCGTAAACGGTGTCATGAATTTTCGTATTTTTTGTCATATTTTTATCTTTTTGATTCCATTTTCGCAAATTTGCTTGCAGTCGTTTCAAAAAGATTTTTCAATCTCCTAATTGTTTCCTAATTTCTTATAATTGTCTCTATCTGTCTTCTCTATGAATTTATATCGTATATGTGAATTAGGTCACATACATCCGGGCCCTATTCGTAAGTATGTACAAATATATCTGTAACAGCTTTTGTATGTCGTACGTAGGTATGAACGAACGTTTAAAATGTATATACTTAAATGAAGCTGCTAATGTATGTATGTGTGTTACGATCTTCTTCATATTACTTTCCCTTCCTTTACTGCAGTCTCATTTTCTTAGTGGGCGGCGATCGTGGAGAATTGTGTTCGGCCAACGGGCCCGCAGTCGCCAGGGAACGGTGCGCTCAACTCCTCTGCGGTTTCAAGGTCTCGCAAGGTTAGGAGTAGGATCTCGATGTGCCGTTCCGGAGATAATTGAGACATTTTCATTTCTGGGAGTACTTTACGTAAAGTCCCTACGACATTTTCAACAGTTTCTAGAAAATTACTCTTTTTTTTTCTGATTTTTTTACTCGTAAGTGCAGTACGGAATAGTTCAGATTTTTATTAAAACCTCTGTCGAAAGGAAAATTGAAATATCTGTCAATTTAATATGCTAAGTTTATCGTTAGAGAAGTTTGAGCTTTCCACTTAACCAAATTTCGTGATTTTTGCATTAAATGAAAGGTACTGGTCTTCGAATTTTTTGTTGCTTATTATTAGGGCCCAGATAATTATGTACTAAAAATTGGGAAAATATGTACAAATATATGTATTATAATATGCAGATATATGTACTCAAAAGTATGAAATATGTAACATTAAGTATCATTATATCAATTATTTTTTATTAAAATACCTTTATCTCAGTATATATTGTTCTGTGTACTTAATATAAAGACCAGAATTAAATATTATAGTTCTCATAATCCTATTATTTACAACGATCTCCGTATCAATATGAAACATATATCGTCTCCGATATTATTTCAGTAGTATACCTTCCCTTTGCGGCTCTACCACGCAACCAATCTTTATAAATGAGGTCTCTAAAGAAAGAGAATTTCAAGGAGACGTGACGAATTGCATTTTGAGTTAAAAAATATGAAGGATTTGTTTAAACACGCATCTAAATATTCATGTCAAATACACTTTCTAGTCTTCTCCGTGTTTTCTGGATCCAGTGTGGCGGAATTGTCTCCTCATAGCACTGCACTAATAGCACAAATTGTTTCGAATCCTGGGTTTTTCTCCAGAACGGAAGACCTCTTTTTCTTCACTCGACCCCCCTATTGACCCTCGAATGATAAATGAACAGTTTTTAAAGAAGCGTCTGCTGATTGTGTAATTTCAAAGCTACCAGAAAGTTCCAGGGAAGATGTTTACAAAAATTTAATTGTAGTGCTTACTGAAAAGGGGGGCAATATAGTTGTTCAGCTTTTGAGTATCAAACAATTGCTTCGATGTGCCTATAGATGCTGCAGCCTCAGAATCAAATTGATGAATAACTTGTATTTCAAAATCAAAATTTTGAGTATTGTAGCTCATAGCGTCAATTCAGGTGCCCCATCTCGTTAATCCTTTTTACTTTCTGGCCTTACGAATACTTCGTAAGAAGAGAAAGTTATGTAATCGTGCGGCGGAAAACGGAGAATTTTCTCCAGAAAATCTCTTATAGCAGGGGTCTGGTGACAAAAAAGTGGATAAAACCTGTGGCTAAATTAAGAAAAATATCCTCTATCTCGTGGTGTAGTCAAAATCCATGATTTGTTCCTTCTTCATACCTCAAAATCGATTGACGGCATTCCGTCCGTCTGTCCGTCTGTGGTCAACGCTAGCGCCTAATCCGTTCGGTCGATTTTCTTCAAAATTGATATTCCCCGATGGTTTTGACTCGTCTCAAGGCCTCTTGAATTTGAAACCGATATCTTAGTATTTGAGAATACTTTACATGAAGCCCATTTTGAGATTTTATGAATTAAAAAAAATGGCTCCAAATTTTTTGATTATATTTTGTTGTTGAATAGTGCGAAGAACGTTGAAGGGAATGACATAGGCATCATTTTCGTTGATAGGCCCTATTTTTCGAAAATTGAAAAAAACTGTTTAAAAACGGCAAAATTGAAGATAGAGATTTTCGCCTCAGACAAAGTCGGTTGCACAAAATAAGCACTTCAAATAAGGTCATGTACCATTTTTTGGAAAAACGAATAGTTTTTGCGTAAATTGCGATTCAAATTTACAAAAAAATTTATCTCAAAAACCGCTCCAAATTTTTTCTTTAAATTTTCTGCACGTGTGTAAGAAGGGAAGGTAAATGTATAAATAAACTAGTGGTGCTATAGAATGGCACATACTTTCACGCAGTAGTTATTTTCCAAATGCCGATCATCCGATGAATTATGTGGAGTCACCGCTGCCTTTCTTGGTCATGTTTTTTGAAAGACAAGTTTTTCGCATGTTGACAATTACCGGCATCGTAATGATAGAACTGATACAAGTACGTTTTGACTGAAATATAAGCACTAATCCTGCAAGTTGGTTTCTTAGCGCGGTTGGTTAATGCAGCTGCGGGTTGAGCTCTTCAATAAGGAAGGTACCGAGTTCGATCCCCCGAGGGGAACTTTAATTTGATGAATGTGATGTTGCAGGAAAAAAACATTGAAGAGTGTAGATACTTTATTGAAATTCATTTGAAGTACTTCTACTCACGAATAGATTCAATATAGATAAATAGACAGGACTTGTTTGTTTTTTCCCTAACTGCGTTTTGTAAACAATTTTTCAACTCTGTTATTCGATTTCTAAAGCGTATGACATGTCAAATGACCAGTTGTCTAGTATATATATGTATGAACCGATTTAAGTCAAATTATGAGCATTTCGGTCGGTTCTATTCTTTTATGGCTCTGTTCGACAGAGGTGGTGTTGGTGTTACGTAGTGGCATAAGTGCCGGTTCGTTGGATTTGAATTTCGTTTGTCCCGACAAACGAAATGGTTTGCTTGTATAGTACACTTTTGCTTGTTTATGGAGTACTGGAATAGCAATAAGGACCGTATAGAAGCAGAGCGAGAAAGTATGTGCGTTGGAAGCACCACTAGTTTGTATTGGAAATCAATGCGTCAACTTTATCAAACTGAGATCTAATCAGTTCTGCAAACGCAACGCATGCACAAGATAGGTTAAAAGTAGTAATTTTAGAAAAATACCTGCAGAGCTTCTTCTGCCTTGCACATTTACGGCGCTGCACTAGTACCAGAAGGAAGACATTATGTTTAACTTCATTAGGTCACAAAAATTCCGTTTTATCTTTAAAACGTTTTGTAATAGTTTGATGGTTGCATTTGGGTAACACTTCTCAAGGTAACAAAATAAGACTTACACTTTTAAACGTTCATTAGACCTATCACAACCTTGCCAATATGATTTCCTTGTACATCAGTTGCACGACGATATTTTACTTCAGATTTTCGGTCGAAAGACATAATTTACGAACAATGGTAGAGGGACGCATGTAAAAAATCAGCGAAAGAAAAATGTCAACGGCCTTTCTTGAGCTGGTGCGTGTAGTTTCTGGTGAAGGGTATCAAGGAGACCTCTAAAATATGCGAAGTGGGTGCGCGATATCGCCTGCTAAAGATATCATTTTCACAAATCAAACTTCCTTTCTGTTCTCCGCGATACTCGCGCTGAAAACTAACAGAACAGAAGCTGTGGATTGCATCGTCGCCTTCCCCTTTTACTTCCAATACCGTTGGCAATTATGGATACACTCATTTCAGCGCGTAATGCTAGCTTCATTTTAGAGAGGAGGCTACAGAAAAAATGTTTCATAATGCTGAATTGTTTGTTTGGATGATTCTTTATCAAAAACAGATCGGAAATATAAACAATTAAATTATTTAATGCAGGATAATGGAAAAATTCAGTAATATGTAAAAATATGTTCGTGTAAAATATGTATATTATTTCGGGCACAATATGTAAATATTTGTACTAAAAACTCAACGTTTTTGGTCACTAACCGATGTGAAACGTGAATATAGCGTTGATTGGACTTGCTGGAGTTACCTTAGGAAAATATGTAATTACATAATTATTCCGGCCCTACTTATTATTATTATTATTATTATTATTATTTTTCCATTACATCACGACTAAATATCTTATGGATCGGCTGAATATAAAATCTACTCCAGGTTGCAACCAGCTACCTAAGGAGCAGATCCGGTGACTATCAGTCCCTCTACAATACTTTACGCAAAATCTGGGCTGTTCCAAATAAAGCAATTTCTTGCACTTCCCAGTCTTTTGAATTACCTGGGAGTTTAGACAAGTTCTTACTCAAATTTTGCGGAACAAATCCCAGAGCTCCGATAACTACCGGGACGACCTGTGCTTTTACGCCCCACATTCGGCTGATCTCGATTTAAAACTCTTGTATTTAAGACGTTTCTCTGCCTCCTTGGTAACGACGTTTCGATCGCAAGGTACAGCAACATCGATAAGTAAACACAATTTTTTCGGCAAATCCCGGATAACTATATCCGGTTTGTTTGCCGCTATCGTGCGATCAGTTTGAATTTGTTGGTCGTACAATATCGTACACAATCCAACAGACGTCACCGGTTTTGGTGAGTATTCGTACCACTTGGGGCATGTGTTTGGAACTTCGAGGGCGGTACAGATCTGCCAGTGGAGGTAGCTACACACACTGTTATGTCTTTTAAGATATTCGGTCTTTGCGAGGATTGGACAAGCTGAGACAATATGGTCAATGGTTTCTACTTGCTCCAGACAAATGCGGCATTTATCATCTTGGGAAATTTTGAGAACCGCTTTATCATAATGTCGTGTTCTCAAGGCCTGATCTTGGGCAGCTATTACAAGTGCTTCCGATTCTGGCTTCATCCTTCCCCTTTTAAGCCACATAAATGATTGAAGTTTATTGATCTGCACCTTGTCCATTCCTTTTTCGGTATTGTCCGTGGAGTGGTTTGTCTCTCCACGATTTCTTTAACATCTTTTGTGTCTCACACTTCATGTTTAGCAGAATCAGAAATTCAGTGTCTGTGTTATTCGACGTGTCTTGCCTAGTTTTCTTCGCAAAGCTTCTTGTTACACTAACAATGCCTCTGTTTCCCATTCTTCGGTCAGATTTCATGACCTGCCTCATTAGAGGGTCACCTTGATGGCTGACTACATACTTCCCCAACCCGACTATTGCGTTGTGCCAGGAGGCCTCAATTTGTCTGAGGCCTCTTCCTCCTTCCTTACGTGACACATAAAGTCTATGTACATCAGCTCGAGGGTGGGAAACATGATGCATTGTTAGCAGTTTTCTGGTTTTTCGATCCATGGTAAGAAGTTTTTGCTCAGTCCAGTCCACTAGTCGAAAACTGTATTTGGCTACAGGTACCGCCAAACTACCTATTGCAGATATTTTATTCCTGGAATTCAGAGCGGACTGCAGGACCAGTCTCACTCTCCTATAATACTCCATACGAATTCTCTCTTTCATTCTGTTGTTCGAGATGGTTTCACATTCTTCAATGCCCAGATATTTGTAACTTTGACCTGGCTCAAGATCTTGAATCACAGTGTGCGTATCAATTTCAATGTTCTCAGACGTTGTGAGTTTCCCTCTTTTTAAATTGATTTTTGCACACTTGTCAAGACCAAACTTCATGCAGATGTCATTGCTAAAGTCATTCACGACAGACAGCATTTGGGAGAGAATCGCTTCATTCTTAGCAAACACTTTCAGATTGTCCATGTAAAACAAATGTGATACTGGCCTTTCATGGAGCTTAAAACCAAAACTCAACTTGCGACAACTGTCCCGATAGTGGGATCAAACTAATGCAAAACAGCAGAGGGGATAGTGAATCTCCTTGAAAAATACCCCTGTTAATCTGAATACTTCTGGTTTCTACTGCTTCCTTTCCGCTGTGTCTTAGTAACCTGGTACTCCACGACTTCATACTAGCCTTGCAAAATTCAATATGTCTAGGATGAAATCGATAGATCTCCAGGGTCTTCAAAATCCAATCGTGTGGTACACTATCAATGGCCTTTTGGTAGTCAATCCAAGCCGTGCTCAAATTACGTTTGCGTTTCTTTACATCATTCAAGATGACTTTATTCAGTAGCAAGATTTCCTTACAGCCATAAGAGCCTTTACCACATCCCTTTTGTTCAGGTGGCATTAGATGATTCTTATCTAGACGTCTGTACATTTTGTCAGCTATGGTTGAAGTTATAACTTTGTACAGTACTGGCAGACAAGTAATTGGCCTGTAGTTCTTCGCCAAAGAGCTGTCTCCCACTTTGAGTAGCAAATACGTGATGCTGCGTGTGAGCCATTCCGGGATTTCCTTTGGGTTTTCAAAAATTTTATTAACAGCCTTTGCTAGATGAGAATGTATTGCTGTTAATTTCTTAATCCAATAAATCTGGATCTTATCAATCCTGGGGGACTTCCAGTTTCCCATGTTCTTAATTGCTTGGAAGAGGTCCTCTTCCGAGAATTGGTGAACATCTTCCACTGTTTCTACAAGTTCATCGGCAGCATCAACTTCAGATTGAAGCCAATATACGTCTTTGTTGTAAGATCTGCTCTCCTCCCAGATTCCTGCCCAAAATGCTTCGACGTCATCTTTTGAAGGAGTGACGGCTTTGCCATTCGGTTTTTGAGTCAGATTGCGATAGAATCTCTTCGCGTCTGTTTCAAACAACCGATTCTGTACACGGAAATCTATTCTACGTTTGTAACGTCTAATTCTTTGAGCCCATGCTTGAATTTTCTCTTTTAGCTTCTCAACTACCATTAACCTGCTGGTGTCATTTTCAATATGGTATTTTTGTTCAACATTGAATATTTTTCGTTGAACTTTAGAGGTGTGCGTTGATTTAGAAGATGCCTCAGCTAAGAGTGATATTTCGCGCCGGGTGTCGGCTATCCGTTTCATAATTCTGTTCATCCATGGGGGTACAGAGCTGTTTACTCTGTTTTGCTGTCGGCCGTCGGTGTTCTTGGCTGGCCCCAAAATTATCTGAGGTACTAGATATCCAGTTGCATATATGATGTGATTGATTTCAGTAATATCTAGATCTCTGCCTGGGGTCTCCACCACCTCATTTAGGACAGAATTCACTGTTTCTATCACTCTTTTAGCTTTGGCAGTTTCGTATATTCTTCTCAACGGTTCGCGAGATTCAGGCGGAAGTTGACTAACTCTTTCTATCTCGCGCCGAAGGAGATTTCGCATTATGTCCGTATCGTGTAATTCATTGCCAGATGAATTTTCACCACTGACGTGTGTTTCACTGGAAAGAGATGAACCTTCCACGGGATCATCATTTTCTAGTTCTACATGTTCGTCATGTGGATTGTTCGAGAGAAGTACATACTCCGCATTTCTTTCTATGTCAGCAAGTTGTTCTGCTGTGAGTTTTCCACTGCTGAGTATGTATCGTCGTTGACTGGCAAGCTTCTTTGAGTCTAGGGTAGGTCTCATATCAGGGTTCCGCTCTCTCCATACCTTGAAAACTTCTATTTCTGCGCCCCCATTTTTCGCTTTTGCATAGTAAAAGCACCACATCACCTCCTTTAATTCATCCCGGGTCCATCTCTGACGATGGCTTCGAGCTACTGCCGGCTCTGGGTCCCTGGGACTAACATCCGTGGGATGGCCAGACGTCGACTAGGTGACATTAGCTCGGTTTCTGAGCAGGTATGGGACATTGGTAGAACAAGGCACGTTAAGGTTCATTACATTGCTTGTTCTATCCATTTTGCTCATTGGTTTGAATTGAAGATTCGCAGGACGCAAGTTCGAGTTCACAGATCACACTTACCCCTCGGGTTGTTTCCTGCCATCCGTTACTGCGACCCATAGTGGCCTCGGGGCATCCCCCCGCAGGGTCCAGCAAGGGGGTCCCTCCGATCGCCAGTCGGCATTACTAAACCCTACGGGATTTTCACTGACTGCTGAAGGCAGCCTCCTTCGCTGGCTAACGCAAGGTTCGGGCCTCCACTCTAATCACTGGCCTGGTGTGCCAACACAGTTTCTCTCCTGTACCCTCTATGGGCCGACAACAGGAAGTCCAAAGGTTCATGATCCTTCCCTCTCTACTTACTTCCCACTCTCCTCAAAATGGAGTACTTCTTCGTCTGACCCCTCACCTTCAACCTATTCAGCAAGGGAGACCATACCGGTAGCTAGGCTACCACTGACATAGCTCTCAGGCTCATGGGGGTACTCAAGCTCCACCACCAACTCCAAGGTCGTGTACTCCTAGGTGGAGTTGTTGTTATTATTATTATTATTATTATTATTATTATTATTATTAATAGTTATTAGTGTAGACTCTTAATTTTAATAAAATTATAAAATTAATAGAATAACTACGCTTCTCCGCCGTAATGTTTATTTTATTCTGTAAGTTGCAATCGGTCTATTGAAACCATTCCACACCTCTTATTCGAGCAAACATATGAGTGTAAGGTTGTTGCTATCGAAGCTAATATAGCGAGTTGTAAGATCGAAGAAAGTTTTTTAATACGGAGATTTGTGAGTGTAAGTGTAAGGTATGTCCAGCAATCCTCTGACATATACGTCCTTTTTAAAAAAAGTTTGTCATTATAATTATGTTGTGCAATTCGTTTTTAAGGGAAAATCAACATCAGGATTTCTTTGCCGTAGTTCCATAAACATACACATAAAAACCTTGGTAAATGTAAAACATTTCCATTGCCTTTTTGTAGAAACATATTGAACTGTTTTCACAGTGAATAGTGAGTGTATTGTTTCAGAACGTGTTATCTCCCTCATTTCATTAGTCTTATGCAACAATGTTTTTAGAGTTTTCTATTTTCCGTGTAATGAACATGTAGAACTTTTCTACTGCCGCATCCCAGTTTTTGGCGTGCATCCTAGCTCGAAAATTTAAGATATATTTGGGAGGGGCAGTCATTGCCTCGACGTTGATGCCACAGCCGAAGGCTTAGGAAACCTTAAAAAAGCACGCCTTCTGGGGCTACAGTTGGTTTACGATGAAAAATATTACCTCGGGTGCGATCAACTTGGATGCATTGGTTTTCAAGGCGTTTCCAAGAAGCGTCAAGCCGAAGGTTCGTCACTCGACGCAACAGAAGGCAGACGAAGAGCGTGTGGACGAGAATTGTTCTTGTTTATATTATTCGGGAAAAGGCTACACATAATGGGAAACCATATTCTTCGCAGAATAGCTCCCTCATCGCCAAGGTTACGACGCATTCGGGTACAGCTGCCTTTCATTGTAGTAACTGAATCTTCATGGGCGCTGTGTAGTTGCGTTGCTTGAAGTTGCGTTCCAGGTATTCAGGCTCATCTTTTCTACATAAATTTCGTGAATGTCTTATCCCTCCGGCGGGCGCGTCCCATCATTTCCCACCAGCAGGCGCATACAGCACTGCGTGCCGCATTTGCAACTTCGATTTTTCGCGTCAATAGTTATTACTTTTGTTACTGAATGTGATGGAAATATCCTTTATTTATGTTTTTATACACTCGCTCCCTCCGTGTCTTGGTACGTGTTACATGAAGGGGAATAAATACGGTGCAAATGTGCCTTCTAACGTTTCTTCGGAAACAATGCATTTAAATTTGAATTAGTATTTAAATCTCCAAAATATGTGTCATAAAGCTCAATAACAAAACAGCAGTAGGAATTCTAATGGATAAAATACGCAATTATTATACTTTGCATAACAAAGCGCGTGCGCCACGGAGTTGCAGAGTTCGAATTACTAATAAATAACGGTCGAGCGGCAGTGTCTGAAATCGTGATTTGAGTGTCATCCGCTTGAAAATATAATGAATGAAGAATAACTATGAACTCAATAGTACGACACCAATTATTTACACGAAATCGACAAAATGTAAAAATGCGGCACCGAGTGCCGCTACGCGCCCGACGGAGGGTTAAGTGAAAGTAATCGTAGAAAACAATTTTATCTGAAATTTTGGTTTAACGACGCGACAGTGATTGTTTTCTGAATGAATGTCTTGGCATCCAGTGGCAAGATAATAAAGCCCCCAAATCATTGAAGCATGTCCAGGTGTGCCATTTCAGGACGTAAAACAACACACTAGCATTTTCCTGCTAATATGAGCAATAAGTACTTAATTTACCGTTGTAGCCTCAGAAACATAGATTCTAGTAGAAAATATTTTTGTAATCTTTGCAGCCTGAATGACATTGCATATTTGTGCGCATTTCCAAGACTCGATGCATTGTTGTTGTTTTCGTTCGTTAAGTAATTTTTGATGTGCAATTACACAAAAACACCCAGAAACATTTTCATGAAATTAATAAATATTATTAATTGGACATTTGTTAATGTGTTTTCTCTAACAACAGCCGCCTCGTCTGGCCTCTTTTAAAAAGGCGGCCGTTAAACGTTTACTTGAGGTTTGAAATAAAGCGCCATTTCCAAAACTAAATTATTTTTGAAGGGCAATTTCACGAAAACACCCAAAAGCATTTCCATGAAATAAACAAATGTTATTAAGAGGACATGTGTTAATGTTGTCCCGTGAACAACAGCCGCCTAGGCTAGCCTCTTTTAAAATGGCGACCGTTAAAAGGTAGAACATACTTCAGGTTTGAAATAAAGTGCCATTTCCAAAACTGATTTTGACGGACAAGTACACAAAAACAACTAAAAACATTTCTGTGAAATTAATAACTGTAATTAATTGGACATTTGTTGATGTTTTTTCGTTAACAACAATCGCCTCGGCCTGCCTCTTTTAAAATGGCGACCGTTTAAAGTTTTCATGATGAGATTTGAAAGAAAGCGCGTTATCCAAAAGTAAGTGATTATTGACGAGCAATTACACAAAAATAACTAAACACACTTCCATGAAATTAGTGTTATTAAGTGGACATTTGGTCATAGTTTTCGTTAACAAGAGTCACCTTGGCGTGCCTTTTTGAAAATGGCGAAAGTTTAAACTTTACTTGACGAGCATTGAAAAAAGTGCCATTTCAATTAACTAAGTGATCATTGACAAGCAATTATAAAACAACATAGAAAAAAATCTCGATGAAATAAATATTTGATATTAAGTGAACAATTGAAAAAAACATTTTCGTCTCCCGGAATTGCCTCTCTTTGTGGAAAGTGCAGTCAGCAGTCGAAGCATCAGCGTTGGATACCATGACCGAGGTGGCATAATATATAAATGAATAAATATAAATTAAGTGGAATGTTATTATTTCTCATATAGAACATGTTTCTTTAGGTTCATACTCAAAAAACCGTTTTAAAATCACTATATAAATAGTTATTTAACTTAACATTCTATGCGCGCGTTTCGACCCCGTTCAGACCGCCGTGCGACGCCCGTGAGCCCATATGCACGAACCGCCCCTGGCTGCACAGTAATGCTATCTGGTGAGCGTGCCGTTCTTCAGACCCTAGGCTCCACCGAAGGCTGTCTCGCTGCAGCCTTCGTCCGCTGGTAAGCGTCTGCAGTGAATGCATGACGTCACGCCTCCTCGTTTTATACAGGCCTTATGTGAGAATAAAGTGGGAGCCTAACGTTTCTCTCTTCCCTGTCAACAGCTTGAAATGCGTTACGGACGGCCGTTAACGTACCGACAAAGAAAAATTTTGATATGATTGTAACATAATACAACCCAGAATTCCATTATTAATAAATAAATACATTTGTAAACATATTTTAAATTTCTTTTGGACGGCGATTTCTCTAGGAGAGGTTCTGCCTTACAGCCTTTAATGACGAGCCGCGCCTGGTCAGTATTATCAAACGCGAGGGATAGTGTTCAGCGTTATTTTGAATATCCTTGTTAATAAATCCTCTTTCAATTATATATTGCTTTTAAACGTTTTTTACTTGGAAATTAAACAGTTTAATGTCTAAAATCATGAGTCATAACTAGACCTCGGATTTTAGGGCAAATGCCTATTTAGGATGTTGTGAAAATTAATTGCAGACGTTTACGAATCATGAGAAAATAGATGTACTGAAAGCATCTAATATGCCTAAAATGTCCTAAAAAGGGCGGTTGATGTCTTCTTAATGTTTTTGCCTAAAACAAGTGATTTTCAAGAACGATAGTATTTTAAATGCTAAATTTTGAAATTCGTTTTACGGAAACGCAAAAACTTTTCCGAAATGCAAATACTGTGATCGAATAAAGCACCGAAATCTTTCACTCAAAATACCGAACTAACGGAGCCCTGCAAGTCAACATAATAAGGATGTTTCACGCTCGTCTCCGATCAGCACGCACTTCTTGGGCAATTGCACCCATTCCTGATGCAGTTGCGCTGTTAGCAGGTTGAGCCTTATCGCCGCAGCGCGTCGTCTGCAAAGTCCAGGCGAGGATAGAGACAGACAGGTCAGGCAAAAGCCTACTCTCAGACAGGCGTATATCACAAAATACGGACGGCCGTTAACGAACCGACAAAGAAAAATTTTGATATAATTGTAACATAATGTTCAATTGTTTAAATGGGTCGTGTGGTACAAGTTTTTTGGGGGATGGGAAGAAGGGACGAGTAAAAAGTTCCAGGAGACGTGAGCATGAGAAATGTAACTGCATTTGTTTGCTCCTATAAATCTGTCAGTAAAAAGTTCATTTTCAACCTTAAAAATTATTTTAATAGACAAGACAGCCTTATTGAAAACATTTTGAGAAAATATTGATTATACAGGGTGGAACAGCTAAGTGTTAACACCCCTTGCATCTCCTCAACCGCGCAAGATACGAAGATGCCATTTGGACAGTCGATTGATTGAACAGGGGCTACTTGATTACAGCACACTTCGTCTCTGCGCTATTTTTTACTATGAAGATATAAGGTCAACTTTGTTTTTTTTAATGGAACCCTATGCTAAATTTTAGCGTATCGTAATGCGCTTAAAAAGACGATTTCAAATATGTGTATATCTTTGTATTTTAGCGAATAGTTTTTTAGCAATTGATGTGCTTTTGTAATATATTTTTCCACTGAGGCGGCGATTTTCTGTTCGACCTTCCTGCTAACTAAATGGGGAACTTCGCGAGTCCGTCCTTCAGACAAAGGCGCTCATTTACTTCAGCACTGTAGCAACTACTTTCTTCGATACTAATTTTGCTTTGAAACATGACTTCGTACAAAGAAGACTCAAATGCTGCATTCAAGATTCAGGAAAGTTCGTGTTTTGCCACGCAATTACTATTCTGTTGTTTTGAAAACTGTGACAACACATTCTATTATCAATTGGGAGCAAATAATACAAAAATAAATGAACAATATCTTATTAATCATAATTTATTCGTAACTAACCGTCACGTACAAAGAATACACATTGATCAAAATAGAAATAAAAACATACCAAATACATTGTTACAGAACAATGCTTTACTTAAGCATGTGCTCGAAGTGTTGTCCATCTGCTGCAATGCACATTTGCAGTCGCCGTTCGAAGGACAAATGAACAGATATGAGGGTGTCACTTGATATACTCGAAAGAGCTTCGGTGATACGTCGCTTCATATCCTCTGGCGTTGTTGGAAATTCTGCATAAACCTTATTTTTGACTGCCCCCCAAACAAAAAATCAAGAGGAGTCAAATCAGGAGACCGGGCAGGCCACTTTACTCCAGCACGCCGTCCTATCCAACAATTCAAGAACTTCTCATTTAATACTTCTGTTGCCACACGTGAAGAGTGAGCTGGACAGCCGTCATGTTGAAACCACATGCACTGACGCGTATCCAGTGGTATCTCTTCTAATAATGTGGGTAGAACATTTCGAAGAAAATGTTCGTACATAATACCATTTAACATGTCTGGAATGAAGTAAGGTCCCACAATCAAATTTCCCACGATGCCACACCACACGTTAAGACTCCAAGGTTTCTGGTGTTGTACTTGCCGAATCCAGTGAGGATTCTCTAATGCCCAGTAATGCATATTTCGTAAATTCACATTACCGTGGTTAGTGAAAGTCGCTTCATCCGTAAATAGCACTCGTTTAAAAAAATGGATCATCTTTCAGTTGTTGCAAGGCAAACCGACAAAATTCCATGCGCCGTTCGAAATCCCGACCTCCCAGTGCTTGATGCAATGACAAGTGATACGGATGGAATTTGTTTCCACGCAATATGCGAAGGACACTCATGTGACTCACACCACATTCCTGGGCTACATGTCGCGAACTAACATGTGGATTGCACTGCGTCAATGCCAGAATAACCTCTTCATGTTTTTCGTCAGTTGCAGTTTTCTGCCTTAACCTCTCTTTGGTGTTCCAACTTCCCGATTCCGATAATTTCGTGCACATACAAGCAAAAAGCTGGCGTGAAGAAAGCTGACAATCAGGATACAGCTCTCCACATCGTTGCACTGCTCTAACGGCATTTCTTCCGCATTCATCATACACTAGTAGCATATCTAACAACTCTTCATTGGTGTACATGGTGTGACTGCTCTAAGAAACTGGTAGAAGTGCGCTTTCATAACCCCAGCGGCGCATTTACACTTCTGGCCTCCGTCCTGTTATCTACATAGTACATGGCCTTCGATCGTTTTCGGAAAGTAGGCAAAAACCATTCACGAGACATTTTCCTTTAGTTTCTCAGCGGAGAGCACGGAAGGTCGAGTGGAAAAGTGCCATTTTAGTACAAAAATATGTTACAAAAGCACATCAATTGCTAAAAAAACTATTCGCTAAAATACAAAGATATACACATATTTGAAATCGTCTTTTTAAGCGCATTACGATACGCTAAAATGTAGCATAGGGTTCCATTAAAAAAAACAAAGTTGACCTTATATCTTCATAGTAAAAAATAGCGCAGAGACGAAGTGTCCTGTAATCAAGTAGCCCCTGTTCAATCAATCGACTGTCCAATCGGCATCTTCGTATCCTGCGCGGTTGAGGAGATACAAGGGGTGTTAACACTTAACTGTTCCACCCTGTATACTATACTGCTAATTATGAATGTGAAGAAAATATGCCTGCAGTCTAAATGTAAAATACTTTTTCCTGCATAATAAAAATTGCCTAATTTCATCCCTAATTTCATCCATCCCCTTTTGAGACAATTTCTATATGCCAGAAATATAACTTTTTCATGTCTATTTTTTTGCCTGGCTTAGTCATTCTGTAACTTATTTTAAGTTCCTCAAACGTCGATTTTAATGCCCTTTAAAGCCTAATTTCGTAATTTTGTTTCATATTTTAGGTGCCTAAATCAAACCTTTTTTGCGAGTAAAATACCGAGGTCTAGTCATAACACTCAAATTTTTACTCTCAAATAGAAATAGTATTTCCCGTTTATTAGATGTAGATAGAGTTAAAGGTGTTGATATGAACCGTTTATATAATATGAGCCCCCTTGGTATCTTTTCATATATCGCAAACATTCTAGTAGGAACAATTTTAACTAGTTTAATAACTCCTGTTGCTAATATAGCTTTGTGGTTCAGTTGTAAATGAGAGCTGATGTAAAACAGAGGTGTTCGTGTTTTCTTGGTTCTAAAAGCTTTGGAAGGTATGTCTTTGGCTTTTAATTAGAGTTGAATTGGCTTCGACCGATTCTGATTTTTAACGAATGAAATACAATACGTTTTAAACGTTGTTTTAACGCATTCAATTTGTAATTTCTATCATAGACCGGTTTTAGTTTGCAGAATTTTAATATGGCGATGGTTGTAAAACGAGCCACGAACTATGGAGCGTATACAAGCGTATATACAGTATACGTATGAGCCCTATTTTAGCCCCCCCCTTTAACTGACTTGTATTACATTCACTACAACTTGTGTTCGTACTATTATTGTTTTAGATGCCACCAAAGATTCTAGGGCCAAATCAAAAAGGAACTATGGAGCTACAGAATGGATTTTCTCGTAGTAGCTAATTTCCTAATTTATTTGGTCGGGGCTGACTTTTCGGTCGTGCCCCATCCTTATGCCAACAACCATCTATCGCCGCCCGAACATTTTTTTAACCTTTGCTCAATATTTCGGTTTCCTAATGTCAGAACCAAAAAACTACTTGAAGAATATTATTGAAGATTAAAACCTCGTCCTAAACGGAAAATTTCGTTGAAAAATTTTGGTGCCGTTTTTACGAAAATGGCGTTTAAGCGTTACTGTAAATGCAAAATTTCAAGCTCTTTTTCACAGAAAACCATTGAGATGAGAAACACATTACTGGAAGTCGTTTCAAGCACTGCCACTCTCAAATGTGTTAATACGAAAAACTATTTTTTACAGAAAACTATTTCGATTTCGGAAAGCTTTATTGGAAGCCGTGCGAATCTGCCACTCGCAAATGCATTAATATATACAAATCGCCGATAATGTGCATATTGAAGACATGAGAGAAATTTCAACAAAATTACTTTTGGGTAATTTTTGAAGAAACAAAATTATATATCAAAATGAATTTTATGCCATCTTAAACACTGCAATTAGCATTATCCGTACAAAAAGTTTGAAGAAAAAATTTGGAGCCGTTTTTGAGAAAATGGTGTTTAAGTGTTTCTGAAAATGCGAAAATTTGAGTTCATTTTTACAGAAAACTGTTGAGTTTTCAATAAACTTTATAAGACAAAATTTAATGAACATGCGCACACAAGTCGAAATAAAAGTGGAGGCTCATGTTATCACCTTGCACAGAAGATTGCATTTTAATTAGAATAATTTATTAATGTAGATTTCACAATAAGTATCCTACAGTTATGTACAAACATTTTTGATCATAATAAACAATAAAAAATTTCAATATTTCGATATGTGTTTCACTGAGAAAAATGCATAGTTAAATTTACAGTTCGGACCGTTGAAATCACAATGAGGATCGTCACTTCTGTGTTCAACTAATCTAATTAATAACATTCAATAATAATCAATTTAATAATTAACAAAATTGAAAACAGTGTATGTAGTTACAGGACAATTAATTAAAACCATTCATATAAACGAATTTTTCGTGTTCACAATAGCGCCCGAATTTGCCCCCGCCAATGAAACATCCGAAATCCAGCCTCTGCCAGTCAGAGTACTACAGAAAATAGAAAGTACAATTTTGTAGTCAAACTACCATCACAACAATAATAAATGATGCATTAATATTTTTCTCTCTTTATATTACATCTATTATTAGTGAGAAAAAGTCAAAGATAAATACCTTTTTAAAAACTAAAAATATTCCGGACAATTTCTCTACTGTACATGCCCCATAATAGTATTTCTCTATATTTCTGTCTATTCCTTGTGCCATGATTTCTCGTCGCTGAACGAAAATTACCTTTGGATATCGCGAACCGCTTGGGGAGCCGCCTTTAGAGTAGATGGCCTTGGCGGCGCCGGCGCTGTGGCGTGAGAGGGGGAGGCCGCGAAGGCCACGTGTCAAAGGCGGCAGTTGCTGTTGCTGGGGCTGCGACAGGAAACATTGCACGATTAATTTAAAATCCATTGCTCCAAAGTATAATTTTATACTCAAATAACCATCAAAACATTAGCATACGAACATCATTACATTCCCCCTTTGATGATCAATCCTCTGCTAGAGACAAAAACACACGGTTCCAATTATAAAAATTAAAGAAAATTAAATTTCTCAAAAACTAAAAATATTTCAACCAATATCTCTACAGAATATTTTTTGTCCCGTGATTCCGCATTGTTAAGCGAAAACTGCATTTGAATATCGTGAATCGTTTTTAAGTTATAGGGGTGGCCATTGTCGTATCGTTTGTTCCAATGCACGCGAAGGAGAGGGGGGGTGCAGGTGGCATGGCCACAAGTAATACGCATATTCGTCTTAGATCGTCACTGTGGCGTAGCATCCGTTGGTGTCTCCCGGGGAAAAACCAATAAATACCACCAATAAATAAAAACCAATAGTATCACCCCCCCACCCCACATAAATTAAATAAAGAAATATCTGTTACTGAATAGTTTATACATTATTTAATAAAAATAGTAGTATATTTGCACATTACATTTATTTCTAATATATTAAAAAACTACATAATTCAGAATAATTTAAATATAATTTTTAAATAATTAATCTAAAACCAAGAGTAATTAATAAAAGCATATTTTGTGATAAAAAAAACCCTTTTCGGGATTTAAGGGCGGCAAACCTATCTATAATTTCATGAAATCTATGCTGTAATCTCTATACAAAATCCATCAAAGCTTCTAATTGGTGCCATCCCTAAAGTGCTGTTACCCGGGGCGGACCGCCCCCTCTGCCCCTCCGTAACTGCGCCACTGGAACGCCATTTTGTTAATCGCGGAACTTTTGTTGATCGATGGTTGGAAGATATTCGCGTAGGATGGGGTATTAGTTACGACGTCGGTCACTAGATGTTAGGAAACAACGGCGATCTTTCGACTCTTTGGCATGCGCCAGTGGAGGCGGTGACGAGCGGCGAGAGCGGCTCGAAGGCAGAGCCGTTTCAACAGCGTGGGGGCCCTGTTCTTACCATCTCCCCCGCCCCAATTCGGATGCTGAAATATAAAGATAATTCTTTCATTTCACATTGTATTTTGTATTTAAAAAATATTTTCAGAGTATTTCTTAATGTTTCAATTTAACATTATTGAAACAAAAAAATTAAAAACATATGTGTAAGAATAACTGATTTATAATTACAGAGAAAAATACTATAAATTGAATAGTTTTAATTTTCATTGAATTGTTCAATATAAAATTGAAACTCATCAACAAGTAACATTCCATATTATATATACAGGATGTCCCACCAACTATGGACCACCCCCATAACTTCTAAAGGGTTCAGAATATCGAAATGCAGTTTTTGATTAACAATGCGGAATCATGGCGTAAGTAACATGCCATAGAGAAATTGTCTATAACACTTTTAGTTTTTTAGAAATTTAATCGTCTTTGAATTTTTAAATGGAACTATACATTGTTTTCAGCAGCACTGTATAGATCATGAAAAGAGGAATAAAATGATGTATCATTTGCTAGCAGTTTGATACTAATTTGAGTATAAAATTAGATTTTCTGATATGTGATTTTGAATTAAACGGACAATATTTCGTGAAGCAGCCCTTGCAATTCTCGCCTTCGGCAAAAGTGATCTTCACGGCGTCAAGATTTGCGTGGAGTGAGGAGACTGAGAGGGGTGGCAATGAGGGATGAGGCCTAACTAATGCAATCCACGGTCTTGTCACAAAGGTCACATTAAGAAACACTAATTTCAACGATCAGAATCAGAGATTTTTTTCCATTGATTTATCTGCATGTAACTTGTCTTCTTTAATAATAAATATCATTTTCAAACTTGACAAGAATCCAACCACCGTCTCTTCGTTGGTAAATTTAATTTTTAATTAAGATGATTATTCGTTCACTGTACCTCTCCTGTTGTTCGTAAATGGAAAAGAAAACATTACACTTCCGTCTTCTACCGTGGATTTTCAAGTTTGTGGCAGTACGTGGCGTTATGAAGTGAGAAACTCTCCAATCAGTATTAGCAGTTGTGACAGCAGATGTGCATTTGTGTTAAAGTTTATTAAATTTACATTGAGAGTCTGTCAAGAATATTTCAAACATTTTATTGCTTTCTTCTTTTTGTACGTGTGTAAATAAGAAGTTTATTAACAGTAAATAATATCGTATGAGGCGCGCTTCTCGCTCCTACAACGATGTTACACAATTAACCAATGTAATTAATCAATGTAATATTTTAATTATTAAGCACATGTATTGTAAACATATTACATTATATTATAATATGATGATCAAGGGAACGCTATGGAATACTTTAAATTAGGATGGATACACAGAGGCTCTCTGTAAATTTTAATGCAAAGAGGTTCTGTCTTAGATCCACCAACGCAGACATGTTCGATGTGACCCGAGGTCAACATCGAATTCGATATTTGGCCCAGACGTCTGGCGGCTTCTGAGGCACCATTCAGAATTTGCACGTGTTCCGCCGATAGGTCCGCTTAACACTATCAGACCGGATGGAGTGGGTAGTATCAATAGCCCACACGCGCAGGCACCCAAGCCGTAGACATGTACTCAGCAGAGACGATTACGAATGAGTAAATATAGAAAATGCTAAATAAGGTTTTCCATAGCCAACGGAGTTTCCCCCACCACTCCAGGAAACTCCCCCCACCATCATCCCTTCTCTCAATACCTAATTATAATAATTAGCTCCCCTCCACGGAGGCTGTATTATATATGCAACTGTAACCAAGCGCACAGCGACTGTGGCACTGAGCAAGGGAGAGTAGACATCCTTCGCTGCGGTGTCATGGTACATAACTTCGTATCACTTTAGTTTTATAAAGAACTCTGTTATTATCCAGAGAAAACTCTCTCTTCGTTATTATCCTCGTGCCCGCCTGGCACCACCAAGTCCTAACATCCGATCGTCTCTTCGCCTGGGGAATCAGAAACTAAGTCTTTCTGAGAACTCACTCACATAAATCTAAATATTTGTTGCATCGCTAGTTCTGTTGCTTCTTCACGCTACCATACCATCTGAGAGGCAGCGGAGCGCAGCATGTTACAATAATAATAGAAAATGTCTACATATCTATTATTTAATGAAATAATCGAGATATTACAATAAAAATCTTTAATCATTCATTCCTTTTCCATGTTTTAAAATGAGAGCTCGTTTCTGCAAACACACTGAGCTAGATTCTAAGTTTGAAAAGAACCTTTATTATTATCGTCCTTCCGCTACAAATTATTTTTATTTTGTTCTTTTTTATTATCGTTGCTTTGGAATTTCGGTAGAAGAAAAGTTCAATTAATGTTGATGTTTGTTCATATGATCTTCATGTCAAGACCGTGAATTGCTGTAGTTACGCTTCTATCCGTCACAGCCGCCCTTGTCTCACACCTTGTTTCCACGAAACAGTCTCGACGCCGTGAAGGCCGTCTTACCAACGGCTACTGCTGCGAGGGCTGTGACAAGTAAAGACCGTTTACTTAAAAATCACGTGTCAGAAAGTCTAATTTTATACTCAAATTACCATCAAAATACTAACATATGGTACATCATTTTATTCCTCTTTTCATGATCTATACATTGCTGCTGAAAACAATATATCGTTCCATTTAAAAAATTAAAGATGATTAAATTTCTCGAAAACTAAAAATGTCATAGACAATTTCTCTGTGGCATGTTACTTGCCCCATCATTCCGCACTGTTAATTGAAAACTGCATTGTATCTACAAATTGCGATATCTAGGATATTGTAAAAGATGTGAATCGGCCATCTTGTTCCTGTGCGCATTGAATACCAACGCATCGACTGTCTTTGGTTTTGGTGTAAAATAAAACCATCTCCGGATTCTTTTTCCCAGTGTTGTGTGTGCTGATGCTGTCCTTTAGGGTGCTCAGGATTACATGTTTATTCTTTTTGCACAAAATCTGTGAATATTGTTTCTTGTAAAATTCAATGCATGGTTCAACTCATTTGAATTTTTAAGCGTTTTTGCTTCAGGTGGCGGATCTCACTGAACGCACTAAAGAAATCAACTTCAAAGAACCAGTTTTCTAGCTGTTAAAACTCGAACACTACGTTGCAGAAATTATGGCAAATGTGTCATTTTGACGCACTCGGTCCTTCTACTGTTAATCCGAATAATTTATTATAAAAGAAATTGAAATTCTGTGTGTGGTGTATCCCTCGGCCAACCCTTCCTTCCCCGCTCCGTCCCCGCCCCTTAGTTCCCCCTCCCCGCTTCGCGCTGCCCCTCCTGGACCGACCTTCCCCTCCCCCCCCCGGCCACCAATGCTCCTAAAGATCATTGTTGCTAAATACCTCCCTCACTGTAGCTGGAAGGGAGATGCATTGATGGACACTCCCTGGAAATGTTCAGTAACAAATTTTACCGTCAATTACTCAAAAGTTAATTTTATTCGGGATAGGAAAAGTGGATACACGTAATATTTTACGAAATCTTATACAGAATATATTTTTCTCTTTTTTGGTCAGGTTTACGAGAATAAAACTGTAGATTAGAAACTTAAAAACGGAATAAAACTGAATTTTTTATATAAAACAAAAACAAAGCTTATTCTTCATATAAAAGAAATTGATAGTTGAAAAAATATCATTAGTTGCGGTAGAAAAAAAACTATCTTTCAGAGGGTACCGCCTCAACATTGATTCACCTTTTCCAGATTGACACGGTGAGGACAAATCGTTTTGTAATGCGCGGCATTCGATGGGAGAGAGAACAGCTCAGTTAAACCTCCGTGCAGTGCACAGAAGCAACAGCCGGAATTTCTAACCAATGAGAGAAGGGACCGACGAAGTTGGAGGGGTGTGAACGTGGAGCTTTCGGCACGAGCGACAGAACGATTGCCAACTGGAGCGGAGCTGCACGACGCCATGTTGAGAAACGTATTTCTTACGTGTGCGCCACGAGAATTGGATTGAAGACAACGAAATGCCTGAATAGAGGTAGGAGCATGTAGAAATTCGACCAGCAAAAGGAATTTACGTGTTGGTGTAGTACTAAAACATTAAATTCATACGATGCTGTTGGGTTCCAGCTTGGATTAATTTCAGCTTTACGTTTTCGCTTATGCAAAGTGTTTAGAACTCGAGCGTATTGCATTTTTATATTTGGAGGAATCCGGGGAGAGTTGTATTCTCACTAATTGGACATTTTCAGGAGAGGTGAGCAGACGGACTGGCGCATTCGGGAGACTAGTAGAAGATTCCTTTTGGGCGAATGGAGCTGCTGTATGAAGACCATCTCCAATTCTTTCTCGTTCAGAAAATCGTAACAGGAGGCTAATGGAATGATTAGAAACATTTTGTGCGAGTGAAAGTGAATCTGGGGCGGGAGCTGTGGGGAGGCAAGTGTAACTGCACAAGGAATCCAAGGTCAGGTGTGCCTCCCCGACCCGTATTCTCGCAGTCTGCTCAATCTGAGGAAGGGGGAGATTTGCTGTTTCCATTAACGAAAGTAGCAATTTATATATACTTAATAGGAATACAAACCTCTGATGTGTTCGAGACAATTTTTGAAAACCAATCGTGATCCAATTACAGCACCTTCTGTAAATAAATTTCCTGAGTCGTGCGACTGTGTTTAATTTCATAGGTTTTTATATCTTGGTGACCGAGGAACGTAAAATAAGTAGTTTCAATAATGAGTTAGGTATAAATTTGTAAAAACAATTGTTTATTAATGTTTTACAGTTGTCTTTAAGTGTGTAAAAGGAACTGTCAGAAGGAACTGTAAAAGGAATTGTCAGAAGGATACTGTCAGAAGGATTTGGATTTTGACTTTTCATCAATGAAGCGATGCCAACATGTAATTAGCAATCGAGGTACTCCATCTACTTTTATTATTGTTGAAAATGAAGCAACATTTTCTATATTTGTTAGTTTTTTGGAAGAGTTTCTTCGTTGTAATTTATTTGCTTCTATATGGATACAAACAAGCAGAATAGAATTTTCAGTTTTGGAAAATTGTAAAGTTTATTTCCCACAGAGCTTGTTTAATGCCATTTGTTTATCAGGAAACTTTTTGAACTTCAGAATTCACATTCTATTTCAATCAAACAATTGGTGTTGAAATGGCCTTGGCAGTTGAGGTCTTATTTCGTCCAGTAGATACCAACACCACACCCAAAAGAAATTGGGAAGAGGTGTGCAAAACTTTGTATTTTGCTTATAGTAAGTGGACACCACCGAGTGGCCACTTATTTGTTCTTTCTTTTGTCATATAAAATAGTATATAATAGTAATAAAATGGTATATATAATATGTACTATATAATAAATTAGTATATAAATAACCAGGGAGGGTGGGATGAGGTGGTGGGGGCAAAAGAAAGATTTTCCTAATGTTAGCTTTTATAGTGGCTATGTGGGTTTAAAAGTGATCTCATGGGCGGTAATATTAGTTCCAGTTTTCTTGCTTGATAGGAGAGTTGACTACAGAGACCTATTTTATGTATTTCGTATTGTTTCTTTTAGTCTTGTTTTTCAGAATTGGGATGGTTTCAGGTGGCTGCGTGTTAGTCATGTTTTGCGGATGCTATACGTTGTTGAAGGCGTTTCTTAATGGATGAATTTGTTTCTCGAAAATAAGCTCGTATTGTATATTCGCAAGTTGTGTATATTATTTGCTTTGTCTATATGTTCTGTAAAACTGCCCGAATAGTTTTGCCATATTAGGTACTAAATGTGTGATGGAAGTGGTATGCATTCAGGAATAGTGGTGGCTTTGTGAAGAAATTGGTGTATTGTCGTGATAGTTTAAATGGGATTTGGCCCGAATTATTTTCTGGGTCATGGCAAGAGTGGATATTGATTTTTTTTTACTTCTTAAAGGTTGTTTTTCAACCATTGATGTTAGATAGCGACCACTGTAAGTGACTTGGGAATAACGGTATACGGACACACACTAACACTGAGGCCCCGGGCGGGATTCGGAACCGCGATCCGTCAGGCACGAGGCAGCTGCGGCTCTTCGGCCTTAGCCACCTCGGCTGTGGAGGCCGTCGGATTTTATTTTGTTCGGGATTAGAGCATTGCATTCTACTGGCTGTGTGCTTTGCGGTGATCGGGAAGATTGGATCCACTCCTTTCAACGTGCTGTGCTATGAAACGTAGAAAGTGGATGGGAATGGGGAACTATTACTTCCAACATAGAAACTTAATGCTCGCCCAGAACCTTATATAGTAGATCTCGCATCACGAAAGAATTAGACATTTCTAGAAAATGTTCGGTCCAATAGAGAAACTGTAATCAGGGAGTCGGAGAAAAAGCCATTGGCATTAGTGTTTCAATTAGCGTTGAATCCACCCCACCCCTAAACCAAGCGTAATATCCTCCTTGCGGCCTTTCTGAGTGCACGTGACTTTCCCAACAACGGAATTTGCCGCGAGCGATCGTTTAGCGGCATTTGCTGCCAGGATATCTTGCCTTTGAACAACCGGAAGTCTGTCAGAAATTGTTTTACTAAATGTTACCATCTCCGGAGAAACATCTCCCAGACCTGCCTTCGACAGTTTAACTTTGTTTTAGCAGTAACGTTGATTGCTTTACTGCAATTGCACTCTAAAGCACCTGTGTATAAGCGTGTCAGCCTATGTACCTGCTAATCTAATCCAAAGCTTAGAGGGTTTCATTAAGATCTTCCCAAAATTCTGTAGTATCCTCCTCTAACATCGTTTTCCTTTCGTCGCACATGGCGTCTGTGGTACTTGATTTGCCCGCTAGGGCGCACCAGTGCGCAGAAGCTTCTGCTCCGCAGAGCCTCCATCGGGCGCCCTCGCCTGCACTGAGCTCTCAGAGCAGGACGTCTCGCCGACCGTTTGGAGCTCAGGGCCGGAGCTACGGATATTGATTTGGATTCGTGGTGCAATTGGGGCATTTGATCTTGTTACGTAGGAGCACTTACGTTGTAAATGAATTAACTAACCATATTGCGACGGAACACGTCGTCTGTGCGACGCGCCGGCATCAATCAACCTATGTAGGGTCAGGGCGTTTATACCCCACGAGAAGTCTTTCTGGCGTGGGTGTCACCGGTACCGTGCAGCGCTTCTGTCGCCGCTCCGTCACCAGGCCCTGCCGGATGTTTATTAATTATCTAAGGTATTCTCCCTCCAGGAAATCCTACTTGGTTAGTGATAGGGGGAATCACACAATTCACAAGTGATTTGAAAATTCATTCATTAACCAAAATAAGTCATACACCATTTACCAAGTTACAGCGGGCAAACCACTGCTTTGCCTCGTTCTGGCGTTACACAATACATGCAAATACTTCCTAGGAAACAAGTTTGTATCCGTTCTACTCCTAGAAATGACTTTAGTGATTCGCGTTCAATACCTGACGCTATTATCACTCTTATCAATGCACGAATTAATTACGTAAATCTTGCTTCCAGCTGGAGCTACCTGAATAATACACTAGAACATTCAGCGCTCTAACCTCACGTTTACCCTTTTTAAACATTTAGATTTTGCACTGTTTCCTTTAACATTGTTACTCTGCTTTGTGGTCGGCTAGCAGCGCCTTCCACATTAAATTGAATTTACAAAACCACTTTGAAACAAAAGATATCTGCAAAATAGGATTGTTCATAATAGTCTCTCCTGAGTTTATCAGAATGTTCTACCTTTTCATCAATTTATTGAATTTCACGGGTACTCACGCTCGTTCTTCACAGGGCGGTGTAATACCTCTAGTGACCTTCCCTCTCGCGCTCCGGCGGGCGTCGGCTCGCAGACTAGCAGTCGGGGCTGGGCGGGGTTGATGACGTCTCCGATTTCACGGCCGAGCGAAGGGCTGGGCTCCGCGCGTTCGCAGGGTAGCAGCGGCGCCGGCGGCGACCTCGCGATGCGAACGTCGAGTTTCTCCGCAGCGCCTCTCCTCCTCGCAGGTTTCCGTGTTTATCGGACCAGCTTCTCGGATGCGAATCAGGTCTTTTTTTTTCACACACGTGCAGATTGTTTGTGAATTCCAGGAATTTGGATGTCGTTATTCTTTGGAGCTGATATTCATTTTGGAGGTTTTCCGGTGGCGGGCGACTCGTTCTCAGCAGCCTGGTCGACAAAGAGGAAGTGGCGTGGGGCGTCTGCTTCCACGCTTTCGATGCCTCGGGGACTATATAAATTCCCTGTCGGGCACAACTTCAGTCTCACAGTCCGATTTTGCTCCTGGCCGGAATTTTCCTCATATACGAACTTCGATTAGTAGCTCACTGAAGAATCTCAGACTCTCTTGAAATTCTACTCGCGTAACTTCACTTCCGCGCACTTTCGAAAGTCTTGCTCCGTTGGAAATTTTTACAAGAATGTTTCTCCCCGCAGATTTTCAGGATGCCCTTTCCCCCCCCCTGGCGTGACCTGCACCGGCCAATGGCTAGTTTGGGGCTTATCTGCTCTCACATCATTAGCAAACGTCATTCTGGTCGCGGGTTTTGAAATCAACCGTCGCCTGCGTCACTCTCTGAGGTTGACGGCGCGCGGTTTTCAAAATCGCGTTGGTCCTCATTGCGTGGGGTCACAGCATGAATTCCTCATGGGACGACCGGACTTCGTCCGGTTCGTCTCAATATATTGGAATTTATTTATTGATTTCTAAATCATTATATACTTTTTATTTATTTATTTATTTATTTATTTATTTATTTACGTCAAAAACAGTTAAAACTGCGTGTGACGAGCTATGGGGAGAAGTGAATTTTGTGTACGTTTTCATAATTCAGTGGTCTCTATCCTAAATCATATTCTAGTCGAATTTTGAATACAGAAAAGAGGTTTTTTTCGAGTTTTCTTGACAACATATTCGCTCCTATATAATAAAATATATTTTCAAAGGTAAATTAGCTATAAATTCCTGCCCTGAACCCTCATGTTCTTCATGAAAGAATAATACTTTTTGCCGCGATAATATGGAAAACGATAATTTGAATAACTATATTTCCCACTGAAATTCAGAAGACGTGCACAAATAATGAAGTTACATTTATGTCCAGAAGCAAAACAAGGGACCATCTCAGCATTTGCTCAAGGATCAGGGAAACTGGCCGAAAAACCTGATCGAGATGGGGGCCATCAACCCAGAAACTGTGGTACAATACTTGTTACAGTTCTTTAGAATTATACAGTCCAAAAGATAAATATTACATTAACTATCATTGTTAAAATTAATGGTACTTTACTTTTGATGCTCGGTATAGTCTCGAATTGTATAGAAACAGTTATGCAGCAGTAAAAGATTTTACTTGGGACTTAAACTGTTCTATCGAATTTAATGGTTTAATGTCTTCTGGCAAAGTGTTGTAGAGTAATGTACATGAATTGTATGTGAATTTTTTGTAGTGAGCTGTTCATACTGCCACCTGGTGAATATGATTACTACGTCGTGTGTTATACTTATAGACATCGGTGTTTGCTGAAAATATATTCCCGCCCTTAATTAAGTCATTTTTGACAAAAACTACTGATTCGTAAATCAGGAGACAAGGTAATGGTAATGTTCCTAGATTAATAAAGAGAGACTTACAAGAATCACGTGGGTTGGATTTGCTTATTATTCGTACAATTCTTTTTTGTAATCTGAAAGTCTGTGAGCAATAAGATGTGTTTCCCCAAAAATATTATGCCATATCTCAGGCGGGAGTGAACATTGGCAAATATACACAACGAGCTGTATGAAGGCTGACGGAATTTGAAAGAATTCTGAACGCGTAGCATAATGAACTTAATTTTCGTGTTCAATTCATTTAAGGTGGGCATTCCATTTGAGGTTTGACTGAATTGATAGACCTAAAAATTTTGTTACATTAACATCAGTCAATGCACACCGTTCATTTTCAATGGAGTACAGAATTTTTTATTTGATATGGAAAACTGCATTGAAACAGTTTTCTTTTCATTTACTATTAATTTGTTATTACGGAACCAATTTGAAACGTCTGATAATGTACTATTTACGCTTTCTTTGTTGCAAAGAATATTTGTATCATCCGCAAAGAGAACTGTTCTTCCGTTTCGTAATCGCTAAGGGCATGTCATTTACGTATAATAGGAAGAGAATAGGGCCTAAAATCGATCCTTGCGGACTCCACGTACAATTGGCAAAGAACCGAAAGGTGTGTACATAATGTTCCATCATTCCAGTAAGGTATTTCTACTCTCTGAGATCGTTGTTAAGGTACGAACATAGCCAATCTAGAGCAATACCACGGATTCCATACGAAGGTAATTTTGAAAGTAAAATGTTATGATCAATGACGTCAAAAGCTTTGAAAGATCTAAAATATTCCAATAGTTGCTTCGTTTTGATCCAATGATGAGGCAACATCCTTAAGAAAAGAAAAAATGGCTGTTTCCGTAGATTTGATTTCCGGAATCCATGTTGGCAATTTGAAAACGCGTCGTGTTTATTGAGAAAGGTTTCCATTCGCACAAAAAAAGTCTCTCTAATTATTTTGGAAAAAGCTGACAAAAGAGAAATTGGCCGATAATTTTGAACTTCATTTTGTTGCCTTTTTTGAAGAGCGGCTTAATCTCAGCTGTTTTAAAATATCTGGAAAAATTCCGGTGCATAAGGATGCATTAAATATGTGAGTTAACGGGTGTATAATGGCTGGCGCGCACGTCTTTAACAAACAATCCGGAAATTCATCTAAACCGGCCGAATATTTATTTTTTAATTTCCCAATTATTTTGAGAATTTCATAGGAAGAAGTTTCGGAAACGAACATAGTGTCTAAGACTTTTAGGGAAACGTCAGATGTTGAATTTTGTGGCTGAAAACCCTTAGTGAGATCGACAGCAATTCTCGAAAAGTATTGGTTAAAGAGACTAGCCACTGTTGCCGGATCGTTCACATCTCTATCGTTATCTTTTAAAACAACATTCTCTACAAGGTTTCTTGTTGGTTTGGTCGCATTTTTTACTATATCCCACATTGATTTTGTTTTGTTATTTGAGTTCAAAATATCCTGATCGTGTTTCATGATTTTAGCCTGCCTTATGACTTTTCTTAACAATGATTTTGTATTTTTTAAAGTACAGGAGGAAATCTTGAGATACGTTATGATGCTTAGAAATGAAGAAAGAATTCGTTTGTTTTTACATGATGTTCTAATCCCTTGTGTTATCCAAGAATTGTTTTTGCGTGAAATATTTAATTTTCTTTTCTGAAGGGGAAAGCAAGTGTTAAAATGAAATGAAAGCGTTGAAAAAAAGAATAATATTTATCGTTTGTATCAATAGTATTATAAACTGCGTCCCATGACTCCTGCAGCAAGTAATCAATGAATAATTTTATTTTACTTTTAGAAAACACTCTACTCATACGTGTATTATTTATTGTGTCATTGTTCGCATTTCGTATAATGGTAAGAATTTGTGCATCGTGGTCACTGTATCCTAAATCTTTGTTTCAATTTCATGTCGAGTAGTGGTTTTGTTAATTATAATTTGATTGATTGCCTTCTTTGAATTTACTGTGATCCGTGTAGGTACTTTTATTGTAATATCTAAATTGAAGGAATTAATTAAGTTAAGAAACTGCTCTTTCTCGCAAGATTCGACCAGAAAATCAATGTTAAAATCTCCACATACAACAATGGATTCAAAAGAGCGATTGATGACTTTGATAAGTGTTATCTCTAGTTTTTCTAAGAACAAAATGTAATCTGCAGCTCTCTTTGTTGGAGGCCTGTAGATGCAAAGCAATATCATTTTTAGCACTGGAAGATGTACAACAGAAATTTCAAAAACATTTTCAACGGCATACTCATTGAATTCCGTCAAGGAGATAGAATCAATATTATTTTTAACGTAAATACAAGAACCTCCATATGCCGGACTTTTATGAGATTCTCTTTTTCTACCATAATAGCCTGCGAGGTAAAAGTTTGGAATTTGGAAAATGCTAAGTTCATTAGGAGATAACCAATGTTCTGTAAAGCAAAGAACATATTGATTTAAATCGCTCTGTAGAGCTGCCTCGATAAACTCAGTTTTATTTGAAAGGGATTGAACATTATGGTGCAATATCTTTATTCTTTGCAAGTACCTACACGAATGTTTTTCTGCTGCATCTGTCTGTAGTTGCTATATATTTACTCCATTTTTACCTCGAGTGCGTGGTCGAAGGTTGTAATGTGTCCCAGCAGTCACAGGTTGTGAGGAAATAGAGGCGTCATTGGTAGTGGGAATGGAAGAAACGGGAGTAGGTTCACAGGAGGGGGTAAGAGGGTTCAGAATAAGGGTGGGGGGTGGGGAACGTAAGGAAGGTGAAAGGGATGGATTTTTGGCAGGAGGCTGCGTAGGACTGGAGTTGATGATGTATTGTGCAAGCTTTTCACCGACTGCATGTTTTCCAGCAAGGTTCATGTGGAGACCGTGCCGGGTGAAGTGTTTTACTGAGAGGAAATTCATTTCAAAAGTGTTACATCTGTTTCTCTCAGTTGCAGTTTTAGTTGTTGGTTGCGTGCTTAATCTCGCTGCAGAGTGTTGGCCTGTTGTACCAGAAGGGCAGAGTCGAGACTACAATGTTAGTATTTTGGGCGGCACATTGTAATTTGTTTACATGTTGTTCAGGTGTAAAGTTACCGCCCAAATTAATGTCATTCTGCCCTCCGATGATGAAGACTGTGTCCTGATTGGTCATTGTCTTCGTGTGAGTGTCCAACTCTGCAGTCACGTCTGCAAACCTCCCGTTAGGATTAAAAATAGACGAGACTGAGTAGTTGGGGGGTAACTTCCTACTGAGAATGGAGGAAAGATGGCGACCATGGCTGTCAGCTAAAATAAGTACCTGTTTTTAGGCTCAGTAGGAATGGCTTTGTTTTCAAGTGGGCTAGGATGCGAAGCTTTACGTGTTTTGGTTTTGACACGCTTCCTAGCCTGTTTGCGTTGGTTTGTGCATGTATTTGTCGATGGAAGGGAAGGGTTGTGAGGATCAGGAAGGCGAGGAAAATCTGTTTCATAATCTAAAACACTAAATCTGTTTGAATTGCGACTGGATGTGGTGTCTGTGTCTTATGTGCAGTCACGGGTGCACGGTTGGGGAAATTCGCAGTGTTGCCTACTTGTGCCCAACCGTCATTGTAGAGAACGACCTCTTCCAGCCTTCGGATATGTTATCTAAATTACTGTTTACGTGTGTGAAGGCTTTCAGAAGGTCGGCTTTGAGGGTGTAGAGAGTAAAAAGAGTAGAACGAACAGTAGCCATGTCACGAATGCGTGTTAAAGTACGTGATAAAATTGGAATAAATACAAGAAAACTCAGACAAAAGCAACAGTCACCTAGCTTAATATTTTAAAAGTGTAAGATTTATGTGTATTCGATAAATTAAAAATTAAGATTCGATACAAGAAAGAGAAGGTATGCTAATTACAAAATCTACTGAAAACTAGTACTTACGAAATTTGGCAATGCGGTTACGTATTTTCGTTCACTTAAGCTGCAACTGTTTTATACAATGTCGACTATACTTTACCGTAAATAGATAATGATATTAGATGAAATTTGTCTTCAAAATATTGAATAAGATTTGAAACAAATTCAAAACAACTCGATACACCGTCCTCGTAACGTTCAAATTAACTGAATAATCACTCGCCACAAAAATAAAATAAACTGAATAGTCACTCGTCACAAAAATAGAATAAATCTTTCAGTAATTAAGTTAAAACAGTGATATAAAATCGAAAATAAACGGATCTGTTTATAGATTTTGACACTTGATCACCAACTCGTAATTCTGAAGTTCGTTAAGGTTCAGTAATATTTAAAATTCGTTAGCTGTTGGTTCGTCTTGGTTAGAGCAAAAAACCAGCCAAAATTATATTTTCAGCTAACCTGCAACAAGTAATGAAAGCACTTAAACACACAAAATGCAGTCAGATCGCTAAAAGTAGTAGATAAATCTCAAAAAATCAAGAGCACAACCAGATGCGTCAGTCTCAAAAGATGGCGTCAACCAGATTGACTTGTACAGCTCCTTTACTTCGTCCTTGTTAGGGACAGGCTGATCAGGGGCTGCAATTTCGATACCAGTCCTAATGCATTTCGCCAGGAGCGCAGGATCATTCTTATACATATCCTGCGCCCTGGCGTATGCATATCTTTTGTGGGCACGTTTGCCTCCGTGCCTTCGTGCTCTTTTGGTCCCCCCATTACTGGGGGTAACAGATCCCCCCAGAAGCTCCACCATTCTATCATATTTACCATCAAGGAGGTTCTGGGAGTTAACCGGTTTCTTCAGGTCTAAACAAAGTTCTAAAATGTCTTTATTGGGTGAGGTCAAAGAAGTGGCCCAGTTGTCGAGCCAATCTGAAATCTTATGTTGCAGGTCTGATTCAGTTGGCCGGTCAGTACCCTCCATTATCCCTCCTGGGGATGGTTCTTCTGGCGTCCCAGCAGCAGAAGAAATTAAAATTTCATGGTCCAATACTGGCTGTCCAGCAGCATCAGTTTGGACCTTGTCATTGGATAAAATTGAGTCGGCGAGGACGGATGTCTCCGAAAGCTCGTCACTCATCAGTAGAGGAGGGTTGCCGGTTATGTCGGGGAAGTTCTCCCCGGCAGTAGTTATCTGGGTTGTGCCGCCCAGATTCTCCTCACTAGGAACATTGCTAGATTGGCTTGTGATAGGCAACTCACAGGCCAGACCTGAATTGGTCGATTCATGTGATATATTCAGAGCAACTCTGCGACCTTCTTCAGAGCTGCTATAGTTGAGCCCATCCCGTCTTAACGTTAAAGGTCTACAATATAGGGGTGACCTGGATGCCAAAATAGGGATTTGTCTGCCAGGGGAGCTGAGCGGATTTACTACGTCCCTGAATGCTGCCCCTTCTTGGGTACTAGAAATAGATGTTAGAGACCCACTAGAAGTTTGTCTGTCGTCGGGATCAGAAGTAATGTCCGACTCAGACGCTCTCTCCTGGATAAGTTTAGATAGTTCAGGTAAGCCTTTTCTCTTCTTTTGTCACTAATCTGTTTAGTTGTCTTGCCCAAAAGGTTAGCTAATTGGGCATTTGTTAACGTTGGTTGGTCCTTTTCTAACCTTGCTAAGCTTTCCACTTCAGAGGCCTCTCGGCCTTCAGAGGCCTCTCGTAAAACTTTCTCAAGTTTTACCCCCTCTGGGCCTTGGAATTTCTCTAGCAGCTGATGCCTTTTCTTTTCTTAATCTGTTAGCTTCAGCCGGGTGGGCGTGTCTGAGATGCTGAGACAAGCCAACCTTTGATGAAAAATCAGCTGAACACACATCACATATATGGGCACCTCGGGTGGTCTTGGGGCCCGGACATTTGAGAATATGGCAGAGGGCAGCTTGCTTGCCTTTGTAACTCTTTAGGCATTTAGAGCAGGTGAGTTGCAAGGGAAGATTATTGTGAGAGGTGAGATGGTGTCTTAGCATGTTGTTCAGGTCGGTTGCAAGATATTGTCCTGCACGTTCTTGGGCACATATAGGACACGGGGTGGGTTCAAACGGTACATAAATCGTAAACAAAGGAAAGCAGGGTTCGGCATAGTTGGTGGCCTGATTTACGCGGGGCGCGCCACCTTGCGCACCCGCGTCCGAGGCTGCATCCGTATTATCGTGTGCCAGCTAGACTCCAAGGAGTCAGACGGGGCCGGAGAGAGCAAATCCCCGACCCCCTTCCCCCGTAACGTGGAGTTACTTAAGAGAGTCGTAGTTACTCCCGCCGTTTACCCGCGCTTGCTTGAATTTCTTCACTTTGACATTCAGAGCAATGAGCAGAAATCACATCGCGGCAACACCATTTCGGGCCGTCGCGATGCTTTGTTTTAATTAGACAGTCGGATTCCCCGAGTCCGTGCCAGTTCTGAGCTGATCGTTATTCGGCGGCCGAAGGGTGATGCGACGCGCGACCCGACCGCGCGCCGGCCGCCCGAAGACGACCGACGCGAGCCGTGCGCGCCGCGCCCGCAGCAAGGGAGATCCGCGGGAGACAAAGGCGAGAGACCCGGATCAATGCTTATGCTACCCCTCTCACGTCTCCTTACAGATCCAGACTAGTCAAGTTCAACAGGGTCTTCTTTCCCCGTTAATTGTTCCAAGCACGTTCCCTTGGCAGTGGTTTCGCTAGACAGTAGATAGGGACAGTAGGAATCTCGTTAATCCATTCATGCGCGTCACTAATTGGATGACGAGGCATTTGGCTATGTGAGTTTTTATTTGTCATTAAAAATGCATACAAATAAAATTTGGCCGACTGGTCTTCGCCTCGGCTCAGGCTCTACTATACAATACATAAAATACATAGAATGAAACATAATATTTGTCTTGCTACATAATCTTGAAGTACATAATTTTTAATATAACATGTCTTGAAGTCTTCATTTTAAAATCTTACAAAATCAATTTATGAAATAAAACATATAAAAGAAATACGTCACTCAATACATATAAAATAACTTGATTATATACAAATAAAACAATAGGTCAACTCAGTGAATTTTCATTATACAGTATATTTACAAAACTCATGGAAAGACAAACAAAGTACACCGTACTATAATAAAGTATTAGACATGTCCATTTATGACAACACCACCGTGCTCGGCGACGTGAGGATTGACCAGCAAGCGTCACGTCGCCCAGCACGGGACCCGAGACCGGGAGCGCCTGGGATTTGACGTGGACCTCCGGCGCAGGTCCACATGTGCCATCAGATCGCGGGGGGCAGCGGTCCGCGGACGGCGCGCGCAGTGGAACGACTCCACCATGACCACACAAAATATGACGCGAGACGCGACGCCCGCGAGGGCCCACCGCTGGCAACCGAGTTCGGAAAACCAACGGGCGACCCCCGGGGCGACAATCCCGCGCCAAGTCAGGGTCATCGCGCGCATGTCCACGGAGGAGACATTAAAGGAGCGGGCTATGTAATCTTTAATCTCAGGTTTACTATACATAGCGACCTTTTCATCCTCTGCCTCCCGGAGACGCCGCTCGCTACCCCCAACGACCTGCATATCCACGACGGTGGCCCTGCTGTTTTACAGGGAACAGGGGGCAGCAATTTCCTCAACGCCTGGACATTCAATGGGAATGAGTAGAGGTGGACTAGAAGGATCAAGGGAAGAGACATCGTTGTTCCCGCCATTTTGCACACTATCAATAGCAGAGACCTCGGGGTGTAAGGGGGCGGGGGGCACATTCTCTCTAGCTTGAGCCTCAGCTACAAATCGCCCTATCCGATCTTTGTATGCTACAGATTGACGCAGCTTTTTAATGGATTCTACAGATCGACCGGACAGGGCGAGTGCAGCATGAAGCTTCTGATTGATATTGCCGCCGCCCTCCCCCGCGACAACAAGGTCGGCTTCCCTCCGAGCGAAAAGATCCCGCTCCTCATCGGTCCACCGCACCTTGCTGTCGCGGATGGGGACGGCTTCGTTACGTTCCACTTTGTGTTTGGACGCAATGTGCACTCCCAGCCCCCTTTTTGTGGTGAAGGACACTGCCCGACATAAGTGTGGGCATAAGTAGCTGGAGAGAAAAGCTGCATTGCTCCCTCCAGCGGACATGTCTGTAACAGGAATAATAACAATGAATAAAATGAAATATATATAGTAACAAGACAAATAAAAATCTGAACGAATAGTGCAAGCCTCGCCCACGAACAGGGGTCCGTTGGGTTATAAAAGAAGAATTGATTACAAAATATGAGGAGGCGTAAGAACAGAGCCCTAGTGCCAGTGCACGAGTAACGTGATGGACTTATAGTGATTAAGGTTTCCACTCCAGACAGGAAGAGGCATGCGGGGAGAAACAATAATTTAAAAGTAAGCCACCACACAAGTCACCGCCCAAAAAGAATAACCGTAGGGACAAGTGAACAAACTTAAAAGCAAGTGTGGAGATGCCCCGCGTACGCCTCCTGGCTGGAGTGAAATATTTATCTCACAGCCTTGTCATTTTAATATACATTAAAATATAAAATTAAGTAATACACAAATAGCTGCGCAATAAATAACATAAACAATGAAAGGACGGTAGGACTATGCTTTAATTAATAAATGAGGATGGGGGGCGTCCCCGCTGGCGCTTTACTCTGTGGGGGATTACTTCCCGGGAGCACGAGTTCAAGCTACTCAAGCAAACAGCATGCGCTCGACCGGTATTATTCGCTCCCTCCGACAGCGGGTCTGTGATGCAGAACGACGTGCCGCCGCCCGCCCACAAAACCACGCACTTATGCTGCGCCCCCACGCCGCCCCGAGAGAACCAGCCTCCCGTGGCGGAAATATGCGCCCGCTCAGCCCCCTTACCAGGGGGCACTATACCCACCCGCGGGCTGGACCACGGGCGGTTGTGAGCGGGCACTGGGGGCGGAGCAATTTTCAGACTATAGGTCGGAGGACGCGCCTACAAGACCGCGACACAGCGGGAACGGCCCCATTAACAATTTAATTATTACATCTTCTCATTTCCAATTATCAAAATCAATTTTAATGAAATTTATCCCAGCGAATAACACCGTCCAAACAGTAAAATCTTTAAAATAAACACTAATATTTACAATAAATCGCAAAATACAAACTACGATATTCGCGCCTCTAGTGGCCAGGAGCGAACTACTGCCGGATCAATACACGAAACGTTACTGGTGACGTAATTGCCACCAGAACTTTCTAAAGAGTGCTGAACAAGATTGCACTTAAATATGTCCAAGCGTATAGCTCATTAAAAGAGCACCTAGATATAAAATCAGGGCTCATTTAAGTCAAAATAAATAGTAATTGAATAACTTCATGACACATACATGATATCGATCGTTACTGCTTCACAACTCAACCGCCGGATGATCTGCCACTCCCAAAGTTTTCAAATATAGGCATTTAGGGCATAAACACGCACATTACATCGTGATATACTTTCATCATTAAACACACTTTGCACGATGTATTCAGTTTGCTATTGATTATGTACGTTGAAACGCCCCAGGCCCAGCACGTGGTTCAGTATACACAATCCGTATTTTCCACACGGTAAGAAGATTAACAGTAAAACTCCAACAATACGGTGCAGAATTTTGCAGAATCACGCACTAAACTGCTATACAATGTTTATGGACTCACCACAAATGTTGTAAGCCAGATAAAAAGTTGCACTAATACATGTTGCCAGGCTTGGGAGAGAGGGGCCCGGCACCAGCGCGAGCAGCAATCACATCGGGCGGAGGAGCTCCGGCGGGCACGTCCGCACACCTCGGCGGCTCGAGACGGACTCATAGAGAGTCATAGTTACTCCCGCCGTTTACCCGCGCTTGCTTGAATTTCTTCACTTTGACATTCAGAGCACTGGGCAGAAATCACATCGCTTCAACACCCTTTCGGGCCGTCGCGATGCTTTGTTTTAATTAGACAGTCGGATTCCCCGAGTCCGTGCCAGTTCTGAGCTGCTCGTTATTCGGCGGCCGAAGGGTGATGCGACGCGCGACCCGACCGCGCGCCGGCCGCCCGAAGACGACCGACGCGAGCCGTGCGCGCCGCGCCCGCAGCAATGAAGATCCGCGGGAGGCCAAGGCGAGGGACCGGGGTCAACGCTTATGCTACACCTCTCACGTCTCCTTACAGATCCAGACTAGTCAAGTTCAACAGGGTCTTCTTTCCCCGCTAATTGTTCCAAGGCAGTGGTTTCGCTAGATAGTAGATAGGGACATGTGTATGTGTTTATTTGTTTTACAACTACAATAGCCGAAAGCGTCGGACCGCGACAGGGCTGCAGCTGGGTACTCGGGCGTTAGCCCCTCCCCCCAGCAACAGCTCTGCTAACATATATATTTCACTTAACATTTATTTCACATTTGCATTTATGATTTAATATAGATTTTACTAATGTAACATGTTTAAAGTGCCTTATTTGATAGAATTCAATTTTAGTACATAACTTTGCGACTATTTACACATTTCCATTTACATTTGTGTCATGGTTTAGTGTTCTGTACAGTGTTTTGGTGAGGGCTGTGCCTTACGGGCGGCCTCTTCTGTCTCCGGATGGGTTGCGCGGCTGGCTGTTGACCGCTTCCATCTTTTTACTGGCAGGCAGCTCCAGTAGACGCCTTCATTATCTCCAGTCACGGCTTGGCCAAGCCGCCCGCAGGTTGCCCCAGTGCGTGAAAGTGTAGTGACCCGCCACTCAGCCGCCGCAGCGTCCCCTTTCAGTATGACACATCGGAGGGCGCCGCGCCGTTACCGTCCCCGGCGCTGGGAGCCGGGCGGGGTTTCTACCATCTTAGCTTTGTGATCATGTAATGTCAATCTGAGTGTTGACTATATCTTTAGCAAATTTCTGGATTGAGTGGAAGAACCTGGGAATGGATATCAGGTGAGGGAGGGTCCCCGGAAGGACTTGGACTCCATGTTTCGTTTCAATTCTGTGCCGCGAGTACCACCAGCGCGGGCAGTAACACAGCAGATGTAAAGCCGTCTGATTGTCCTCACCGCATTCACAGGCGGGGGATGCCGCTAGTTTCAGCTGGTGAAGCTTTTGTTTGAAGGGGCCATGCCCGGTTATTATTTGTGCCAATTCTGGTGAGGGTCTTAAGTGCCGTTGTTCTCGGACACTGTTAACGTTCGGTATGAACGTGTAGGCGCATCGGCCGGTTTGTTCATCTCGCCATCTTCTTTGCCATCCTTCATGCGCAACTTTCTTTATGTGCATGGGCACATTTTGTCCTAGGAGAGGGATGATCTGGTTGTTGATCTCCGCTTCATGTTCTCCTTGCTTATACTTGTACAGGGCAGCGCGAATCTGTATCGCCAAGTCCAACGGCAATCTCCCTGTCACCACTTGTAGGGCCGCCGTGGAGCTTGTGCGGTACGCGCCCGAAAGGGCAAGGAGGGCCGCCCTTTGTGTTTTATCCAGTTCTCTTTTAATCAAGACTTTTCTTGTCTCAGCGGCCCATGCTGAGGCACAGTATGTAATGATAGGAAGAAAAGCTCCTTTATAAATCGTGTATAGTGCCTTCTGATCGTACAAATGTTGTTTTCCGGCCATCCTCCGGAGTTTCATGAAGAGGCTTTTAGCCTTCTCGCACACCTTTGTGACGTGTGCATTAAACTTTAACTGGGGATCTAAAGTGACCCCCAGATAGTCTTGGTTTGTGACATGTTTTAGTTTCTTGCCATTTAGGACAATGCGTGGCGGCCTATTCGCTGAGGGCAGCTTTCGGCCAGGTGCTGTTTTAATGTGGCTTGTCATGATCATGAACGTCGATTTCTCGACGGAAATTTGGAGATTAGCCTCGCCACACCAGGCGCCCACAACACTCAGTATGTCATTTGCTTTATTTTCTAATTCTAATCGTGACGCCCCGCGCACGACGATAGCAAGATCGTCCGCGTAGGCGACCACGTTTTCTTCTCTATCTGCCAGGGTTCTCAGCAGTTTGTCTATTATAATATTCCAAAAGATAGGGCCCGATTTGAACCCTGCGGGCAACCTTTAGTGAGGTGGTGCTCAACTATGGAGTCTGATTCTTGGTATATTACTTTCCTGTTCTCAAAAAAAGCTCTTGTATAATGCTAATAGCTCATCTGCGATTTGCCAATGGTGAGTGAGCTCCTTCCACAGCCCGTCGAGGTGGGTTGGTCCACGTCCTGACGGGGGGATGCAGAGAAGGCTCTCAAGTGTTCCTTTCTCCATTTTTTTCATCGTCTTGCTTTTCATTTCATGTCACGTATATTCTTTTCACTCCTTTTTCTTCCTCACTGGCCTTCTCTGTATGCTGAACGCCCACCCATGTGTTTGCCGTGCATGGCGACCCGTGTCGGAGGGAATGTGTGTCCTGGCAGTTGAGAGACCTGTTTGTTTCCCAACTAGTCCTGGTGCTATGTTTTTTTGGCTTGCACTAAGGGGTACGTCTACGTATTTTTGGGGAACATTCCTTGTAGGTGTCAATACACTCGCTTTGGCCTCGGACTCTTCTAGACGGGCGGTCGGGAGCTAACCCACTCCCGATCAATCGGCTCGGACTAGGTCTTGCACTGAACTCCAGGGTGAGCGGGGGGATCCACGGCGGTGCAGCGCTGTGACATTCCCCTACTATATCTTCGTGTCAGCCCTGGCACCCCAGTGGGGTGTCCCCTTGTTGGACTCCATGGTGGGTGGGGAGCACGGAGATGAATTTATATCCATCTCATGGATACTCAACAACCCCCCCTGCCCTCTTCTGCAAGGAAGAGATGTGACAGAACAGTTGATCTAAATAGCTTCTTCCTCCGGGAAGAAGATAAACCAAGAAAGCCTCGGTTTCTGTTGATGTCTTGCTCGGAAACTGAAAAAACTTTCAAAAGTGTTAGTGCGGTCCGCCTTGCGCGAGCAATTGAGGAGAGTTTGGAAAGCTTCAAGCGGTCGTGCGACAAAGAAATGGTACAATTCTCTTTGAAGCACGCACCGACGAACAAATAGAAAAGATTTTAAAAACTGAACAGATTGCCGGCCTCCAAGTGGAAGTGACCACTCACCCTACACTTAACCTATGTAAGGGAGTGGTCAACCATGAAGACTTTGCGACTGAAAACGAGGATGAACTTCTTTCCTTTTTCAAGAGCTACGGTGTAACGGAGGTGTACAGGATCAGGAAGAAGGAGAATGGGAAAGAGATCCCCACTTCTACCTTGATCCTGACGTTTAATCTCCCTTCTCTCCCAGAGTATGTTAGCTGTGGTTATTATAACCTTCGCGTGCGGCAGTATGTGCCGAACCCCCTGCGCTGCTTTAAGTGTCAGAGGTTCGGTCATACACAACAAGGGTGCATGGCCGTAAGCCCTGCTTGCGCAAAGTGCGGTAATTCCGCGCACGATCCCAACCCTTGTTCATCACCAGCCCGCTGTGTAAATTGTGAAGGAGACCATGCGGCCAACTCTAACAAGTGCCCCACATATCTGAGAGAGAGGGAGATTCAAAGGATTAGGGTGACGGAGAAGGTATCTTTTCCGGAAGCGAAACGCCGATACCTGGTGAAGAACCCTGTGGATCTCAGGCGCTCTTTTTCTAGCACTCTAGCGAACACTGTCAAAGCGACGAGCATTCAGTCCTCTCGTGCTACTCCCCCAGTAGCGAACTTTTGTTGCCAGGTATCCCCAGTGGACTTCCCTGAGGAGACATCGCCTCTGCAAGGTGGGAAAATAATAATCCCCACAAAATTCAAGACACCACCCAAGAAGACAACAAAGACAAAGACAGAACAAGAATCCACTTCTCAGCCGCGCAAGAAGGCTGATGTCACACGGCCTGCTGGCCTGGACAAGAAAAACGATAGATCCTCCAAACTCCGACCACCTACCCCGACTCCTGAAACTCGCTCTGAGCGATCTCTCAGCCTGTCGAGCAGTGGTCAGGATGAGTCTGCCTCGGAGGAAACTTCAGCCGGGGTGGACACTCGCTCCTTCGGGCGGCAGAGGCGAAAAAAGGAAAAGAAGAAATCCTCTTAACTTTTTAAACAACGGATCTCCTATCCTGGAATCTGAACGGATTTTCTCTCCGACGGGACGAATTAAAACTCTTATTGTCCCGTTATACACCATCAATTTTCTGCTTACAGGAAACGCATCTTTCTCCATCACGGTCCATACACTTTCGCGGTTTCACTCCTTATAGGGTTGATGTCGATGACGGCCTTCGCGCTCACGGCGGAGTTACTACTTTGGTCCAGGATTCGCTGCATTCTGCGGAAATCCCTTTCACACTGACCTTCAAACAGTTTGTGTGCGGGTATATCTGCCGTCCCTCTCACTCACCGTATGTAATGTCTATATTCCCCAAGACAAACGGTGTCGGCTGATGACCTTCTAAGTCTAATAAACCAATTGCCCACACCTTTCTTGGTTGTGGGTGATGTAAACGCCCACAGCCCTCTTTGGGGTTCCTCTCGTACGTGTCAAAGAGGTGCTATTTTGGAATCAGTCATCGACACCATGAATTTGGCTATTCTCAACACTGGGCAACCAACTCATTTTGCCGTAGCTACGAATTCTAGCACGGCTATTGATGTAGCCCTTTGCAGCTCCTCACTTGCTACTGCTATGCGGTGGACCATATTAGAAGATCTTTATGGAAGCGACCATTACCCCACGATTGTCCACATTGATCATTTCGCCGTAGTTGTGCACGGCCCCCTCAATGGATCGTGCGACGAGCTGACTGGTCGACATTCCAGAATAATGTCAACCTATCAGACGGTCCCTTCGGAAATGTGGATGAAATGACAGAACATTTTAATAGCGCTGTACTCGCTGCCGCTTCCATCGCAATTCCGAAGGCAAGTGCTAAACCGCGACATCCTTTCGTTCCGTGGTGGAATGAGAACTGCTCGAGAGCGGTCAGTGCTCGAAAAAAGGCACTGGCACGCCTCAGACACTATCCAACAGTGGATAACTTAATCGAGTATAAAAGATGCAGGGCGAAGGCTAGAAGAACTATCTTAGAGAGCAAAAATGCATCGTGGAGAGCGTACGTTTCGTCTCTCAATTGTCACACGCCACCACGCCTGGTATGGAGAAAAATTCGACAGATAAGAGGACACTCTTTACCAAATACGGTGCCAGGTCTCCTGAAAAACGGAGAAATTATTACATCCCCAGATATGATTGTAGAGGAACTCGCCGCGCACTATGAAGCCATGTCAAGTTCGGCGAACTACGCTCCTGACTTTCTTTGATCAAAGAAAGGATGGAGAGCCGTCCGTTGGATTTCTTCTGCAGAGCGTGTGAAGATTACAACACACCTTTCTCCATATCGGAATTGCGCTCTGCTCTTGCATTGGCCAGACGAACTGCCCCAGGTCCTGATGAAATACAACAACCTAATGTTACAACATCTTCCTGATGTGGCGATGCAATTTCTCCTCCGCCTTATAATCGCATCTGGGAAGAGCACACCATCCCTGCTGTATGGCGAGAAGCCATAGTTATCCCAGCTCTGAAGGAGGGAAAGGATCGGTCGCTGTCATCGAGCTACCGACCTCTCTCTCTCACCAGCTGCGTTTGCAAAGTGCTGGAACGGATGGTAAACCAGCGCTTGGTCTGGACCTTGGAGTGCAGAAACCTACTGGCACCAATTCAGTGCGGTTTCAGGAAACACCGGTCTACCCTTGACCATCTCGTCGCTTTGGCAACGGAAATTTCAACCTCGTTCGTTCTGAGACAACACCTTGTCGCCGTACTATTCGATATAGAAAAGGCGTATGACACCACTTGGAGGTATGGCATTCTGCGAACCTTGCACTCGTGGGGATTCAGGGGGAAGCTCCCCTTATTCCTCCAAAATTTCTTATCGGACAGATCTTTCAGAGTTCGCATCGGTGACACTGTCTAACAGTCACCCCCTTGAAAACGGCATCCCCCAAGGCTCGGTACTAAGTGTCACTCTGTTTGCCATGGCC
>JAHLJT010006591.1:0-28855 GCA_031308135.1 Acheta domesticus
CGCCAAACTAGCGCTCCGCCCTTTCGTGGGATTCGTCAACAAATCGCCCGGTAAGTTATGGTTCAAACAATATAGCAGAAAAGTGCCTCATGTGGCATCACTGTCGCCATAACCGACCGTTCTTCATTCTTAATCTCGGACGCGCCATAGACAATGGATCGCATGGTTCAGTGGGAAGGAGCACCTACAACTCTCGCGAAATAACTTGCACTACACTTACCAGGCTAAGGACTTGTTTTGTATTGGTTTATTGAGAATTAAATATGCCTTCATGGGTCCAATGAATTCTTAGACTGTTACAACCGTTTTAATAGAGGGGAAGAAGACGTCAGATTCGTAACATTGTAGTTTTGTTAAAGTTTGGGATATTTGTATCGCATTAGTTAAATGTACATTATTTATTACTTATGCATTGCTTAAGACATAGTACATTTTTTCCGTCAGACGTTTCAAAGGCATTCTTCATGAAAACGGTCGTTCCGTTGTAACGTTAATTATCAACCTAAGAATCAATGTTGGTTGTTGTTTTTTGCAGCTGATCTTGTTGTTCCTGCAGGAGCTGATGTGATTATTTCTCCAAGGACTGTGCATATGAACCCTTAGTTGTACCCTAATCCACACGTGTTTGACCCAGAAAGATTTTCCCCTGAGAACTCTGCCGAACGACACTCATTCGCCTTCATTCCGTTTGCTGCAGGAAAACGTTCTTGCCTTGGTACGTACAGATTATTTATATAAGGTCATGTGAACTTTTTTGAAAAACAATAACAGTTTTGTGTATTGCTTAAAGACAATTTGAGTATTTTTGTGAGAAACTGCTCAATTTTTTTCTTCCAATTGTTTCCTCGGATAGAGCCCCCGACGCTTAAAAAATGTCCCAAGTCTTCATTTTTATTTTACTCTGATTTTTCGAAAATTTAGTAAGTTAGAAACGACGCGAAAAAATATGTGCTGTTGAAGCAACACTATTTTTACTTTTCCGTATACGTGAGTGGTATACGTAACAGCGGAAAAAAATTCATTGCCAGGCCGTGAAAACGAAAAAGTGGATAAAACCAGTTACTAAATTAAGAAAAAAAAATACCTTAACACGTGGTGTAGCCAGAAACCCTTTTTTCTAGGTCCTTGATACCGAAAAACCAATTGAAAGGAAAACGTCCGTCTGCCCGTCTGTCCGTCCGTCCGTCAGCCCATCTGTGAACACTGGTAGCGCCTAAACCATACGTACGATTTCTTCCAAAGTCGATATTCCCCGTTCGATCTGGTTCTAGTCGAAGTAAATAACAATCGACTTTTGCAAATATATCGGCATTTTTACTGTCGATTAACACTACAATTACTTTAAACTTTGCCTTCTTAGAAAATTTGTTTAATATCAGAAAACTACCTTGTTAAGATACTTCTTACGTCATTTTTGTAAAACATTAATGCTGTTATCAGGAAACGCACAATATATGTAAAAATCGCTAATAAGTTGTTTATGTTTCTAAATAAATTACACATTTTTTCGTTTTCTTCTTGCAGGAAGAAAATTTACGATATTGTCCTTGAAGGCAGTTATCAGTAAAGTGATTTGGAATTTCCGAATTCTACCAGATGAAACGTATGAACCAGAATTACTTTGGGGCCTCTCAATTGTTACTGCCAATGGAATGAGGGTTAAACTTTTGAAGAGATAAACTTACCGAAGAGATAAGCGCAAATTAAGTCGCTTTCCACAGCTATCAAGGCGACCGAAGGGAAGGGAGATGGACCTCGGAATAAATTGCAATACAATTCAACGCAATTTTTATGCTTTAAGGAAGTAATACTGCATGTATTTAGCCGCATTGCAATTATTTTATGTTTGTGTTAAAATATCGCAAGCTCCTAATTTCCAAAAATCATTAGCGCATAGCAACAGCTAGGAATTATTTGTAAGCATTTGACGACAAGCGTTGAACGAGGAAGGTATAGTTCCCTTTCCTGGTGATACACTTCGATTTATTTTTAATGGGACCTCAAGGTCATGTAAGAACTAGTCGTGCAACAGAATGGCACAGACGTTCTCGTATTAGTTTTCTATTTCCTTGGGTCTGGGCTAGCTATTCGGAATTACCACATACTCGTGCCAGCTGTCATCTATCGCCGCCCAAACTACATTTTTTCTTAATTTTTCGGTTTCCTAATGGCAGAACGGAAATATTACTTTTAAAAGATTAAAGAACAGTAAAACCTAGTCGTAAGTGGAAATTTTCTTTGAAAAATTTGGAGCCGTTTTAACGAAAATGGCGTTTAAGCGCTACTAACAATACAAAATTTAAATATTTTCTTCACAGAAAACGTTTGAGTTTTTTTAAACTTCATTTGAAGCACTTACACTCACAAGCACAATAGTGTTTACACATTTTTGGAAATGTGCATACTAAAGGCGTGAGAGATCTTTAAAAAAATTTTATATATGTAATTTTTACAAAAACAAAAAATACCCCGAATTGAACTTACGTAACTTTCCTATACTACGTATATAGGAAAATAAAAAGGGAGAGGGGAGGCAGTCTCCAATAAGGAGCTTCGACGTCACTACAGTGTTGAACGTTCGCGAACGTCCTTCTCAATTCGGCGGGTGAGCGCAGCCTTAAGCTTACCACGTGCTAGCCGCGCGAGTGTGTGGCAACACAGATGCCATTATAAAAATGGAAATCAAATCAAATCACCAGCAAGTTTCAATAATGCAATCGTAATCAGAGAGCTCTAACAACGACCCTGCGCGCATGGATGGGTCGACAACGCACGAGTGCTGTGTGTGGAAGCACAACTCTCTTCAGGTCTTCAGCAGTCTTTTGTTTTATGGCATTACCGTAATATTCTTGCAACATGTCGATTGCTTCGTCAGTCAATCGACTTCTTCTCCCCATGAGTTTGCATCTCTTAGTTTTGTAGTAGCAAGTGTTGCTCTAAATTTTCTCAGTCTCACTTTAATTTGCTTTTGAAGGTGGCTTGTGCACAGAGCCATGGGTCATTCCATACAATATTTCAGGTTTTCTGACAGTGAGTCTCAGATTTTTTTCATTTTTTATTACATTAATGTACTAATGATGAACACTTACAAGGCAATTTATGGAATTAATATCTTCAGCAGTTTAGCAACAATTATGGGTTAAACATGGACGATGACACAATGTTCTCAATAATGAGAATAATTATGACGTTCATAAAATTAATAAAACTTTAAACACGGGCACACTATTTTGAAGATAAATGATCATATTTTAAGCAGTTGATAATATATTAAGGATTGAGATATTTGTTTACAATAAAAAAATGCTAATAAATTAAACAAATACATTTTTCTTCAAAAGTAATATTTTCTTTTCTTTCATATTTTACACACTGCAAGAAGAACCAATAAATAACAATTCTGCAAACTGACGCGATGGAATCTTAAAAAATGCATAAGTTATTAAATAAAAAGTATACGCGCATTTTGTTCTTAAGGTTGAAAGTCGCGTGCCTTTGCCCAGCGAGGGGTGACGCAAAGTCGTAGGCAGGCACCGCCAAGTTCGTTCCCTAGGGATATCCTAGGGGTACCTTCAAAGGGATCCTGACACCAGTTTACAGGCTTAGTTTTCGCGTGTTACTGTTCAGTGATACATCGTGATAGAAAATGCCAAAGATTGAGAATACGTTTAACAGGCTTTGGTGCTGCAATCCATTCGGACTTGAGAAGCACAAAAGTCGGGTGGGAAAGAGAAAGATAACAGAGGCGATGCGGAAGAAAATCATCGAATTTAGTGGCAGGTGAAGCAATATGCGATCTGTGTCGTCACAAAATATCCAAAATGCCCAATGCAGATCTTAGTGACTCAATTGAAACAGTGAAGTAAAACGTCAAGTGAAGAAGAGTACGTAGCCCCAGGAGTTGCAGAGGAAGCCACTATCAGTAATGTAAACATTTTGTATCCTCTGGGTCAATCATCATTGTCATTTGCGAAAACAAACCCAAGAGAAATCGTACGCAAGGAGAAAGGTGAGTGCCATTGTAACGTCAGACTCTGCCAACACTTTTTTTTGTAGAATCTTCCGTTACAATTACTGTAACTTCTTTTTTAAAGTAGTAACCTTCAATTCTTTTTTATTTTAGGTTTTTATTACATTTTTTTTGTACAATGTACTTCAATACTTATCTTCTCGCTTTGCACAAATAGATTCACATATTTCTTTAGAACACGTTTTTCGTTCAATTCTCTATCTCTCATCAATATATCCGTTGCTAACCTCAATCTCGAGCAACCTGGGTACATCATATGTTCTTATTTATAAAATAACAATGTAAAAAAAATGTAAATAAACATTGGAATTGTTCGAAACGTTTACAGCCATAAATAAAGCAGTTTCTGAATTATTTCATGTGAGTACAAATAGCAATGATGGAGAAGAAATGTTGACACAATTCAAAGAAAAATTTTCAAATGTGAAAACAGCTAATGAGAAATATGATTTTAACGTGTTTACCAAAAAGTTGGAGTGAACAAAAAATAATGGTCGAATTTGACGTGTCTCTTCATGTAGCTCGTATGGCAAAATTAACACCTAGAGAAGTAGTTTTGCGAAATCCACCATCGCGCCGCGGAGGGAAAAAAGTAACGCCGAGTGCTGACGAAGAGCGCTGGGGCGCGGCGGCTCTAGCGGCTGAGACGAATTCGTTTATGGAGCGCCTGTAAGATACTTTTATTCATACTTTAAAACCATTCAAGATTCCATGATGAAATTTACAGAGTAGCTTGAAAGTAATTTCAGCAATTTTCCTTCCAAAATTCAGGAATTTAAAAATATTACATTTCCATTTATTGCATTTTTTAGAATTTGTTTACTTCCTAATTGTTAAAGACTCACGATAAAAAATATCTTTAGCGTAAAATTATCCTTTACATTTCTTCTACAAATAGTGTCACTTTCATCTTTTTGCTTGTTTGCATGTCATCGGGGAAAAAATCATAACGGAATGTCTACACACTGCTAACCTAATATTTCAAGTGTCCATTGTTGCTAAACAATGGATGATGAGACAAAAATATGTACCTGGTTCATGCAGGTATCATGATAAGTAAGGTGACAAAATATTTTTAAATTCTGAGATGTAGTGTCAGATTTCCTACTTTTTGCATGGAATGACCCCCATGTTAACGCACAGGCCCGGTCTCCAGCATTCAAGGGCCCCCCTCAATTCATAAAAAATATTTAATACTAATTTTTTTCCAAAAAATATAATAAAAAATCCTTTAAAATATGATATATGGTTCAACTATACGCAAAAAAAGACTTTCTAAAAAAGAACAGGTGATAATATCAAAAAGGAAGCTGATCATTGTAATTTTAGTCACAAGCACCTTCTAACCAGAGATCCCCATCCCACCTTTGTGCCCCGCAAATACCTTTCTCTCAACATCCATCATTTGTTATACCATTGTACCTTATTTTAGAACAATAGACATGAGAAGAATATAGATGAGCACGATGAAGAATTAATCCTAACATCTGAGGATTATCAAAGAAAGTACTACATTTCATGCAATATTCTAAATGATATATAATCCGACTAATGCATTTCGAAACTGTTCATTACAATTTTATATTTAATTGTGAATTTTTATAGCTTGTTATGTATAATTGTTTTTGTATTCTTTTATCACTGGTTTTATAGCTGAAGAAAATGTTACGTAAGGTCTCTTGTTGTTGTTGTTGTTAATAATCATAGATGTAATCTTTGATTTGATTCTACCTTATCGTGGATTTCAAGTTATTTTAGTAATAGACAACAGGCTGTAGTTGTTGAGAATACTTTTTCGTCCCCTACGCGGAGTACCACAGGGTTCCGTACTAGGTCCACTTTTCTTCTTGAGCTATGTTAATGAAATCCCCCCTGTGCTATCAATGTGCAGTCATCATACGAATGCAGACTACTTACAGATGTATGTCAGTTGGAAACCTTCTGAAGTGGCTCATTTAGTTAGTAAACAAATCACGATTTGGCCTATTTACTTGAATGGTCAGTGAGAAACGGCCTTAAGCTAAACCCATCAAAATCTCAATCAATTATAATAGGGTCCTGCCGGTGCCATAAAACACTTCAAAATCTAAAAATTCCTGATATCATTTTGGAAAACACTACTGTTCCTTCTTCTGCTCTCAAGTTAAAAATCTTGGTCTGACCATCGATAAATTTATAAATTGGGAACCTCATGCTCGGGACACTTGCCGCAAAGTGCATGCCTCAATGTACTCACTCAAATGTGCTTACAAATGCCTTCCACCCAAAACCAAGAACTTCTAGTAAAAATCACTCCTGCTCCCCCTGCTTGATTACGGTGATATCGTGTCCGGTAACATAAAGAAATCAACCGCTTGATGCTCTTCAAAGAGTTCAAAATGCATGTGTTAGGTTTCAATACAATATCAGAATGTATGATCACATATCGGGGTACTATAAAGCAAATCGCATATTAAACTTGAAAGGTCGACGCCTGTTTCATAGTTTGTGCCTTTTCTTCAAAATATTAAATACGGGTGTACCTGCTTACCTCTCTTATAAAATGTCTTATCTCAAAACAAAAAGATTCCAGAAATCCTTGCTATGCAATATTCCTAAAAGCAACACCAATTTTATAATAAATCTTACTTAGTTGCAACGACCCGAGAGTGGAATAACTTTCCAGAAAATGTTAGGAAATGTAAAACATTGCGATCATTCAAAAAACATTTAAATACTCTTCTACTGAGCTGATAATGTACGCTGTGAAAGTGTGTACTCAATGTATTATTATTATTATTATTATTATTATTATTATTATTATTATTCCATTACATCACGACTAAAGATGTTATGAGTCGGCTGAATATAAAATCTACTCCAGGTTGCAACCAGCTACCTAAGGAGCAGATTCGGTGACTATCAGTGCCTCTACAATACTTTACGCAAAATGTGGGCTGTTCCAAATAAAGCAATTTCTTGCACTTCCCAGTCTTTTGAATTACCTGGGAGTTTAGACAAGTTCTTACTCAAATTTTGCGGAACAAATCCCAGAGCTCCGATAACTATCGGGACGACCTGTGCTTTTACGCCCCACATTCGGCTGATCTCGATTTCCAAACTCTTGTATTTAAGACGTTTCTCTGCCTCCTTGGTAACGACGTTTTGATCGCAAGGTACAGCAACATCGACAAGTAAACACGATTTTTTCTCCAAATCCCGGATAACTATATCCGGTTTGTTTGCCGCTATCGTGCGATCAGTTTGAATTTGTTGGTCGTACAATATCGTACACAATCCAACAGACGTCACCGGTTTCGGTGAGTGTTCGTACCACTTGGGGCATGTGTTTGGAACTTCGAGGGCGGTACAGATCTGCCAGTGGAGGTAGCTACACACCCTGTCATGTCTTTTCAAGTATTCGGTCTTTGCTAGGATTGGACAAGCTGAGACAATATGATCAATGGTTTCTACTTTCCTGGCAAATGCGGCATTTATCATCTTGGGAAATTTTGAGAACCGCTTTATCATAATGTCGTGTTCTCAAGGCCTGATCTTGGGCAGCTATTACAAGTGCTTCCGATTCTGGCTTCATTCTTCCCCTTTTAAGCCACATAAATGATTGATCTTTATTGATCTGCACCTTGTCCATTCTTTTTAGATATTGTCCGTGGAGTGGTTTGTCTCTCCACGATTTCTTTAACATTTTTGTGTCTCACATTTCATGTTTAGTAGCATCAGAAGTTCAGTGTCTGTGTTATTCGACGTGTCTTGCATAGTTTTCTTCGCAATGCTTCTTGCTACACTAACAATGCCTCTGTTTCCCATTCTTCGGTCAGATTTCATGACCTGCCTCATTAGAGGGTCATCTTGATGGCTGACTACATACTTTCCCAACCCGACTATTGCGTTGTGCCAGGAGGCCTCAATTTGTCTGAGGCCTCTTCCTCCTTCCTTACGTGACACATAAAGTCTATATCAGCTCGAGGGTGGGAAACATGATGCATTGTTAGCAGTTTTCTGGTTTTTCGATCCATGGTGCGAATTTCTTGCTCAGTCCAGTCCACTAGTCCAAAACTGTATTCGGCTACAGGTACCGCCAATTATTATCTCCTGAATCCTGGTAATTGGAATATTATTAATTGTACAGATTTACAAAATCAAAGCACAATCAATATACAACATTTATGAAACATGAAACACTAATTCACACCGCATAATTTCCCAGAAATTTCCGCACTATATCCTGTCGTTGCAATCACCACTGCCTTCTGCATAAGTTTGTATATGTCTACTATCACTCCCAGATGTTGAAGGCTCCGCATCAAATTTCTAGGGATGACACCTGTGCTTGAGAGGATTACTGGAATAACTTCAACCTTTTCAACATACCATTGTTTCTTTATGGATTCAGTGAGTTCTGAGTACTTATTAATTTTTTCGGCGTATTTACTTTGCAGGTTGCTAGTATTTGGGATAGAGATATCTATCAGCGCGACATATTTCTCTCTCTTGTTAAAGACAGTCAGATCTGGTCTGTTGTTCATTACCGTCCGATCTGTTAAAATAGTTCTATCCCAATATAAACGCCATTCTTCGTTTTCCAGCACACTTACAGGTTGGTACTTAAAATAGGGCACTTTAGCTTCAGGGAGAAGTTGAAATTTCTCAGCCAACGTTTGGTGTAAAATCTTGGCCACTGCGTCATGCCGTTGCTTATATTCTGTTCCACAGAAATGTGTGCATCCCGAAGTAACATGTTGGACTGATTCAACAGTTGGGCAACCATACCGACAGTACTCATTCTCCACACTTCCATCTTTGACAATTAGCTTTAGGTAACTTCTTGTTGGGATCACTTGGTCCTGAATGGCCAGCATGAAACCTTCAGTTTCTGGGAAGATTTGTCCTGATATGAGCCAGAAGTTCGACGCTTTCATGTCGACATGCGCTTGACTCATCTCATGAGGGTGTCTTCCATGAAGAGATTTCGCCATCCATGAATCCAGCTTCTCACGATCGCGACATGTGAAGTCAGCAACCTCTTGTCGTGACAACTCTAAAGGTGTAAATGTATCTGCTTCACAAATTGCTTTATGCAGACGTGATGTATTTGCTGCAGAAATGAAAAACTTTCTCATATTTGTCACTTGCTGACAAAGCTGATTGCCAATATCCACCAGTCCTCTCCCACCCATATTTCTCGGCAATGTAGTGCGTTCAACTGAAGACTTCGGGTGATGCATGCGCGCTTTTGTCATTAAAACTCTAACCTTACGTTGTAAGCTGTCAATATCGGTTTTGCTCCATTTAATAATGCCAAAGGAGTAGTTCAAGACAGGAACAGCATAGGTGTTTATAGCCTTGATAATATTCCTTCCATTCAGTTTTGTTTTCAACACCTTCCGAATCCTTCGGTAAAATTCTTCAGAAAGTTCTTCCTTCATTTTACTTTGGTCAATACACCTTAGTTGTCTCATTCCCAGATATCTGTATGTTTCCTCACCAGATATTGCCTGTATCATCTGTCTGTCTTCAAGTTCAAAGGCTCTTTCCTGCAGTTTTCCTTTCACAATATTTACTGTTCTACATTTGTCCAAGCCAAACTTCATCCCGATATCTCTCGAAAATGATTCTACAATTCTCAGAAGATGTTCAAGTTGAGTTTTCGTAGACCCAAACAACTTCAGGTCATCCATATACAAAAGATGATTTAAGCGGTACATCACAGTTGTTCCTACTTTAATTCCAAAGCCATAGTTTGTGGAATTCAACAGATTTGACAAGGGATTCATGCAGAGGACAAACCAGAGAGGGCTAAGTGAGTCTCCCTGGAAAATACCTCTTCGTACTTTAATCATTTCCGTTTCGATATAGTTAACGGGTGTACTCAGGATGACTTTTGTTTGCCATTTCAACATCACATGCTTCAAGAACGAGATAACAGTTGAATTGATGTCGTAGATCTCAAGAATTTCTATCAGCCAAGTATGTGGAACTGAATCAAAGGCTTTCTTATAATCAATATATGCCATATGCAGATTGCGGTGTTTTAGATAGGCCTGACCACATAGCACTGAATCAATTGTCAATTGTTCTTTACACCCCATGGACCCTTTGCTACAGCCTTTCTGCTGCACTGCAATGATATTATTGTTACTACAGTGAGAGTATATGCGTTGTGAAAGTAACGATGTGATGATTTTATACATCGTTGGCAAGCACGAGATAGGGCGATATTTTGTTGGATCTTCTTGATTTTGGAAGTCTTTTGGTATTAAATACGTAACACCCTGAGAAAGAAATTCTGGCATCTTATCTGGGTGCTGTAGAACATCGTTAATCAGCTCAGTTAGTTTTTGGTGGGTGCACCAGAACCTTTTATACCAGAAATTATGAATTTTATCTGGTCCTGGTGCTTTCCAGTTAAGCAAATTTTTGATTACTTCACTAACCTCTTCATTGGTAAATACTTGGTGTTGCATAGCAGTAAAGTTCTCACAGCGTTTCTTTTCTTCGCCAATCCAACTCGCCTTCAGGTCGCATTGCATCGGATTGGACAACTGATTACTCCAAAAATCACTCACTTCCTGCTGTGTTGGGTACAATCCCTCGTAATTTTCTTCCTCTTTTTTCCCCAGTTTTCGATAAAAGTTCTTTTCAGATCTTTCAAACAAAACATTATCTCTCTTCCTACTTCTGCTTGTCCTGTATCTAGACAGCCTGTTTGTTAGGACTGATAGCTTCTGTTTCAGCGTATCAATACACTGTTGTACTGTCGTATTAGGCTCATCGTGGTGAGAGTGAGTGCTTGTTCTATCCATAATACATTTCACTATCTTTTCCAGTTTTGTTGATCGAATACCGTCAGCATAACTAGTCATACGAGCAATATCACATCTCAGTCTTTCAATGTTTCCAACAAGACGTCTCTCCCAAGGTGGCATCAGCCGACCTCTTCGCTGTCTCCTTGTCGATTGTTCACAATCTACTCCCAACACTTTAACCACCGTTATTGCAGCACAGTAGATGACAAAATGGAGAGTTTGCAGATCCTGCGCTATTGCAACTTCTTCTGGCAAAACCTCGCGGTTCATGGTATCCAGAATTCGTGCCATTCGTCTTGAAGTGTTTATCTTAGGTATCACCGGTCTCATGACGGGACTGGTTCCCTCGAATTGAAACATAACTTCTTTCATTCCATTTTTTAGTGTCTTTGTCAGTCTTTCATCCCAGGTTGTTGGGGCATTTTTGTGAATATCTGGGTGAATCTGCGATCTGGGTTCCAAATCTTCCTCTTCATTAATTGTCAGCTCACGTGTAACTTCCATTTTTATAGTCTGAAGACGTATCTCAGGGATCAACTTGTTACGTAATATCACACGGTACTGATCAGCTACTCTCTGTTCAGTTACGGAAAAGTCAGGGAAATACCGCATGAACTCTTTGTATAACTTCTGCCTGTATCCGGTCACATCTGTTTCAATTTTTGTGACCCGGTAATATATGCGCATTATTGTTTCGTTAACGGCCGTTGACCATTTCCTGCGCTGTGTCGGCAGTCCTGCTTGGGTGAGCGCTGGCTGCAGTACCTGCGCAGCACCTTCAGCAGGGGAGGCATTAGTTGTAGTTTCGCTCCTTCCAGGCAGTCGCTCTTCGGGTAACCCGACCAGGGCCCGCCTGTTCAGCACCTGATCACCACCGGCTCGCACACTGTCACCCCCAGCGGTGGCTCCAGGGGCGCCCCGACGCTCCTCGGGCAGCGGCAAGTTTTCCGAGGCTTTTCTTCTAGCACGAGTCTCCATCTTCAAATCTCCAATGGGTGCATTTTATTCCTTCTGCCAGGACCAACTGTAGTCTTACTGACACAGCCATGAGAGCCGCCGTTGACCACTTAATTGGTTCCTCCGCCGACTCCCTAGGTACAAGCCCAGTTGGTTAACCTGTACCATTCTGATAGGCCTTATTCTAGAATTACTTTCTAGCAGCCCTATCAGAACCCCCATCTCTCATCGGTTCGTCGAGAGTCCCGCCGAAGGGGCTGGTTACCACAACCTTGGGACACATTCGACTTAACAGGGCTCACCGCGTGAAGGTTGAGAGTGGAGTTGGGTGCGAGAAGTTGTAGGATGTCTTAGGACACTTCACACCCCTTGAGCCCCTTATTATTATTATTATTATTATTTTATTATTATTTTTATTGTTATTATTATTATTCAAATTGTACGCTAATGTATCATTTTATATCATAGCTTTACTTTTTTTTATTTTGTATTTTCTTATACTTCTTAGGTAATTCTTATGTTAATAAGCAACAATAAAATTAGTTTAAATTAAGTTTAATATAAGATTAGAAAGTTTTTTTTTTGTTTGTATTATCAACTTGTAATTTCAATTCATTCCAAGCTTAACTTGTCATGCTCTGACTGAATGAACATAGAATAAACATGGAATGAACTATGCTATGAACATGTATACATAGTTCATTCAGGAACATGTAGGCAGGATGAATTGTCATGCTATCTTGTTTGGCAGGTTCTCAATGATTTGAACCTTCATAATTTCTAGCTTAATTCCCACGCATAGTAAGCCCTGAGATGGAGCTATAATAACTCCGAAACGTCGGCAAACTAGAATATGTTATTATTTTTGACCAAAACCCGTGAAACCACAATGGAATTGCATATAACATTTTTATTAAAATTAAAATGATGATTATGCATGTGAATGAATGATTTTTTACAAAAATTCTCACACATTTTTAGATTTATTCTTGCCGCTTATTCCTAACTGGAATGGTCACCCCATACAAAAAAATAATTTGCCGCTACAATAATATGCCGTTGGTGGGCCTCTTCTTTTTAGCTTCCTTCGTTGGAATATCGTACCGCATCTCAGTGGTCCAAAAGGAGCTGATGAGAACCCGATCATGGTCTTTACAAAGTTCTTACGTTATGGTGGCGTCTTGAATTCCTTCACGAGTGGGCTGGCGTATTGTGCGGCGCGGAATGGTGGGCGAGGCGGGCACGCTCCAAGCAATGTCGGCTTGATCGCTGCCGCCCATGGCGATATTGCGTAGGTGTCTAGTGTCACGTTATTAGGACGGGAGTTTATTATTCCTATTTCAGAGTATTGACGGGGGCAGAGAGTAGGGTGGTGGGGGAGCCGAAAGAATTATGGGTAGGTCCGCCATTTCTGGCCATCATAGTGAGCGCTCTACAGCGACTTTTTGCAAACTAATAAAAAAATTGAAAGCCTACTTTCCAAATATGCTACTGACGATAGTTGACTTCTGACGATAGTTGACACAACTTCTGACGATAGTTGTGAGCAAATGCTCGAAACTGCCCCGAATTTTGAATTCTTCGTTGAATTCCGGTTGTATACATTGTATAACAGTCTCTCGGTGCTGTGGTTCCACGTTTGGCGTGATTGTGTTCCAAATTTTCGACTAGGTTCTGAAGGAATATGCTGAATTTTCGGCGACATTTAACTGCCACAATAAGCGAATGGAAGACACGGAAAATACAAGAACCTAACACTAGCTTCATAATACAAATAAGACCGAACACTAGCTTCTGGTCCATGGAGGGCACTAACAAGTAGGAGGCATGCGACATAGAGCACATCTTGCCAGAAATGTGACTAACCAGTCATGCTACAGAATGTCACAGACTTTGCCCGTATTAGTTTTCTACTGCCTTGGGCCTGGGCTAGCTATTCGGAATTTCCACATCCCCTTACAAGCCATCTATCGCCGCCCAAAGTACATTTTTTCACATTCACTTAATTTTTCGGTTTCCTAATGGTAGTAACAGTAACACTTCGTTTTTAAATGGCAATTTTCATTGGAAAATAAGGAGCCGTTTTTAAGAAAATGGCGTTTAAGAGCTACTAAAATGCGAAATTTGAATCTTTTTTTCACAGAAAAGTTTTGAGTTTTCAATAAACTTCATTTGCAGTCATTTGAAGGATGTGCACTCACAAATATAATGTTTACAAATTGCTGGTAATGTGCATATTAAAGATGTGAGAGATCTTTAAAAAATTACACTTGTGTGAATTTTGAAAAAAAAACAAAAACAAATTCCTCAAAATAAACTTTACGTCATACAAAGAAGTGCAATTAGTACTATCAGTTCCAAACGTGTGAAGAAAAAATTTTGGAAAAAAATTTTTTTTTTGATACAGCCAAATTTCGTAATCGAAACTTCGTTGATTTTGTATTAATTGAATTGAAATAAACGTCATAGATAAATAAAAATGTCATGTTCTAGGCACGCTGTGCCGTGACTTAAAAGTATTAATTACAAACAAGAAACTAGTGGTGCTACAACAGCACTTACTTTCCCGTATTAGAGGAAACAGCTAAGTAGTACTGTAATATTGCACTTTATGCGCTACTAACATCTTCGCTTGGAACTCACTATTTCCATTGCAGTGTTGTCAGAACTATGTGAATTCTACAACTTCACAAAAATTGAATGCAAAAGTTTTGTAACCCTGTATTGGAAAAAGAAGCCTGATACCCTGGAAATATAGAAATGCCTTCCATTGGGCCATGATTAGGGAAGAGTATTTTAAAACCATGCAACAAATTCTCTACTCACTACAAATGGTACAGCATTTGGTGCAAAACTAAATATTTGCCAGAAAATATCAACATAAATTAGACAATTATAACTCCTTTTCATACAGCTCCATTAGGTCACAACAATGACACTAATTCACGGATACTCGCGAGCGCAATGTGAATTCCATTGTTGCAGACCCTGCATTGTCGCTATTCTGAGAGCTATTAATTCTTTTTACTTATTTCAAATATTTCAAAATAAACAATTTCTAAAATATTAATGTGTAAGTCTATAACAAAGTTCGAATGTAAGAAACGAAGAAAGAAATAATATACAAAATTGCACATTCTAATTTACGCTCCATCTGTCCAGCTGTCCGAAGCGCAGTAAATTTACAGCGGCCTATTACGTTTGTCACAAAATTAAAGAAAAACTACTCGTATTTTGAAAAAATTAAGCATGACCGTATTTATTTATTTGTCGAAAAACAGAAACAGAATGGCACAGACGTTCCCGTATTAGTTTTCTATTTTCCTGGGTCTTCGCTAGCTATTCGGAATTGCCACATACTCTTTCTTGCCAGCTACCATCTATCATCGCCAAAAGTACATTTTTTTTGTCATTTTCTTAATTTTTCGGTTCCTATTGGTAGAACAGAAACATTAATTTAGAATATTAAAGAACACAAAAACTAGCCGTAAATGGCAATTTTCTTTTTAAAAATTAGGTGCCGTTTAAGAGAAAACGGCGTTCTAGCGCTACTAAAAAATGCGAAATTTGAAGCTCATTTTCACAGAAAATTTTTGAAGTTTTCAAAATACTTTATTTGAAGTTATTGAAGCACTCACAAATATAATCATCTTTACAAATTGCGGATATAGTGCATATTAAAGATGTGAGAGATCTTTCAAAAATTTACATTTATATAATTTTTGAAATAACCAAAAAAAACTCAAAATAAACTTCACGCTATACTAATGAGTGTAATTAGCACTATCCGTTACAAAAGTTTCAAGAAAAAAATTGCAGCCATATACGAGAAAATGACGTTTGAGCATTTCTGAAAATGCCGAAATTTGAGCTACTTTTCACAGAAAACGGTAATGTTTTCGAGAAACTTTACTTGACATTATTTAAAGCATATATACTCGTTAATATAATAATGTAAAAAAATCGCCGATAATGGAAATATAACGACGTGAGAGACAAGTAAAAAATTTTACATTTTGGTAATTTTTGAAAAAAACCACCGATAGACCAAAATGGCTCTTATGTCATTGATAGAGTACATTTACCACTATCCCTAACAAAAGTTTAAAGAAAAAATTTAGAGCCGTTTTTTGAGGAAAATTTGGTTTTTGTAATTTTTTAAAATTGCAACATATTGCACGCAATATTGCACGAAAACTACCAAAATTGTGAAAAACATTTACATGACCTTTATTAAAGAACTCAATATGCAGAACAAATTTATTTGAAGTAAAAATATCTATCTACAATTTTGTAGTTGGAGAAAGACGCCGAAAAAAATTCAAACTTTCACAATTTTCGAAAATTCAGAGCTGTACGTGAAAATCGGACCTATGCCATGTTAAAAAGTGTATTTTCCTCTATTCATACAAGAAATTTAAAGAAAAAATTTGGAGCCGTTTTTGAGAAAATGTTGAAAATCCCCGGGGGGCTTTATATAAAGTACCCCCAAATTTAAAGAATCTTTTTCAAATCACAAAGCTTCGACTGGAATCAGATCGACTGGGGAATATCAATTTTGAAGAAAAATCGACCGAATGGTTTAGGCGCTAGCGTTGACCACAGACGGACAGACGGACGGAATGCCGTCAATCGATTTTTAAGTATAAAGAAGCAACAAATCATGGATTTTGACCACACCACGAGATAGAGGATTTTTTTTCTTAATTTAGCAACTGGTTTTATCCACTTATTCGTTTTCACGGCCCGGCAATTAATTTTTTTTCGCCGAAAATTGGCCTTTTTTTCGCGAAGCATTACATAACTTTCCCTATACTACGTATATCATTCCGTGTATACGTACGTATACGGGAAAGTAAAAATGTGTTATTAGCATATACCGCTTTCGGGGTAATATTGACATACTGACCATCTTGCCCCTACATTTGTATCCTTTGAGAAGAAATTCTTACATTGAAACAACTGACACTTGTGAGTTATTTATGTCATTTCTAAAGCTTATGAATTGTGATTAATCAAGGTTTTCAAATTATATTTGATACAAAATTACTTTTTTGTTGTCGCTATACTTTGTAACTTTGCACTTTAACTTTGCCACCTAGACAAATAAAAACAATATCTAAAGTTAACAATGATAAAGTTAAAATGCACTGAGCAATGGAAAATGTTGATAGTGGAAAATTAAATAGGGAAAAGCTAAGTCACTGTGTGAAATTAGCAGATCCACTTTACATGACGTGATATGCCAAAATACGATATTGTTGCTGCACTTCCCAGACTAAATATCAAACGGAGAAAACACGTTTTCCCTACCGCTTTTTATCGCAATGTAAAACAGTTAATACAAGTTTTATTAGACTAAGTTCTCAAAGGAGTATTTATCCCTGTTTAAGTACTTAAACTGTCAAAAAACAAAGACTTCAATTGTTCTGTTGCATATTTGTGCATTTCTGTTTCCTATCCAACACATTTAAAAATTGCCATAGACTTGGAAATAAATAGAGGTGGCAATGTTTGACCAAAGTGCGGTAACATTGCCAATTTCTATCCTTCTAAAAGTAATAAAATCTCCCAAATTATGGAAGCTATTTCTTCAATATTTTGAAGAAACATTGTACTTTTGTGAAGGATTAAATTGTCAATATCATTATTGTAAAAAGTTGATGCAACAAAGTAGAACTTTAAAAGAACAAAGATGTGGTAATGTTACCCCCCATTACCTTATATAAAATATCCTTATTTGTTTATAGGTTATTTGGTTCAGCTGCACTGGACAAAAACTGATTGGCTTCCTCGAGACTGTTTAATACCCGGCTAGAAAAACGTCATTAATACAACCTTCTCTCAGAACAAGTATTATTACCATTTCTTCGTATTAAACTGAGGCTTATAAAACAGTTTGTTAAATCACTGTCCAGAGATAGTAATTGTTTCAAATATCTGTGTTCCAAGATCTCGAAACTGTCTGAAGCCAAGTTAAAAAGAGGGAGTTTTCATTGGCCAGTCATAAGGAAACCTCAAACAGCTCCCCTTTTTATGGAAACAATGGGATACCAGGAAGAAGTAGCGTAGGTCTATTTCAAGAATGTAGTGCACATGTATATCGGGAATACTAAAACCTTAACTACAAAACCATTGTACAAGGGATGTTGGCAGCGTGCGAAGTTGAAGAATGAAATGCTGAGCTTCAAACTTAATTTCTCTTCCTATACACCCTTATTGACTATTTTCCTTCAAACTTGAGAGCTTATGAGGAAGAAAAGCGTAAAAGATTTCACCGGGATGTCAGTGATTTTCAGAAATGTTTTCCAGGAAAATGGAAGTCAATTTGTTCGATGACTACTATTCAGTGCTCACTGGAGAAATCAAAGAAACCGGAAATGAATTTGGAGAAACATAAAAGAAAAGGTTTACAAGAAAAAAGAGACCTATAATTGGGTAAAAATGTAATAAACAATTTTTGACTACTTGTAATAAAATGAAAATATTTAGTTCACTGTAAAAATAAAAGTATTTATTACTTAAAAAAAACAACTCTAAGGTAATGGAATGTTCTGGAAATCACTTTTAGAATCTTTGACCTTCAAAACATATAATTCAGGGAAAATGTCCCAGCTGCAAGGGACTTCTGTTGTATATGAAATAAGTCTTCTGATTGTCTTAAAACATAATAGACTGAAAACCACATAATTTATTAACAATCAAAATTGAATATTAAACAATATAAGTAAAATCATGATATTTAGTTTTTTATTTAGTCCATTGTGTAATGACCATTGTCCATTGTGCAGTTCTCTAGATGTCCACAATGGTGTAATGAACAAAAGAGTGAATTTTAACTTTTTTTTAACATGCGAACCTATTGCGATTAACACAACGGTTTGAGGTGTGTGTTGAGAACGTGATTGATAAAAGCTATATAGGTCGTCTGGTTCATAACCTACACGCAACTAATTGCATTTAAATAGCATGCATATTAGTTTTTTTAGCGTACACAATGAAAAGCAACTGCTGCAGTTCACTTCCATATCGTTTTCATTTATGCCAGGCTGTGAACACTGCAGCAGTCGCTGGGTTACTTTTGAAAGATCGGTGTCGCTTCTGAAAGGTTAGTGTTTCATCGGATAGCTCATATTTTTATTTACAATTCGCAAAGTAGTAATACCAAGCATATGATTTAATTACTGTTAGATGAGCTTGACCGCAGAGTTTTAAACAGAGTTAATAAAAAGTTTAAGAAGTAAAAACAGAATTACATATTATATATTTAGAAGTTTATATTTTCATGAACGAAAATTTTATTGTTCGACGTTTCGAGGGCATGAATTTTTCATTTTCAGGCTATAATGAATTGGAAATAATGTTTTTTTTAATACACGTAACAGGGACCTGACTTTAAAAGACATGTTTCAATTAAAACATGTCTATAACATTAGAAGACTAGTATAAAATAACAGAATACTCACCATTTTGAACAACAACAAAAATAATAAATTAAAGTAAGTAAATATTGTAACGTTTTTCTTCTTGATCATTAATATTTTTATGTTCTGCCCCAGGTTGGGCAAGCCATTGTAACGTACTTCGATTTTAACATCATTATATTTATCTTAATCTTTTCAAAAATTTTCAAGTTATCAAATTTACTCGCGGGCTCTGACATACAACATTGATCGTCTTACCTGTTGTATGCGTACGAGTAATTCTATGCAGAAATACGTTACTTGGAAGTTCTGTGAAAAAAAAACTTACTATTAACTGATGACAACTACAACAAATTACACTGGTCAACACTCATTTTCTTGCGAAACAATTTAAAGCCATTTTAGGGTATGTTTATTGCACATATTCCAAATATGGCAGTGGTTTAGTAGGTTGGCTCTAGTTTTTGAGATAATGAAAATCGCATCGAAAAATATTATTTTATTTTATTGAGTACCGACTATTCGTAAATTGGATAAAACGTGAAATAAAAGTAACTAGATATGCCTATTTATACAAAATTAAACTATTGAAATATTTAATATTAATATAGTCAATATATTTATATTTACAACCTGCAGAGAATCACAAAACCTTGTGTGATATCATTTTATGTGGCAAATCAGGGCAATCACGTTGATTGCTCCAGGCTGCCATTATGTATCTATCCCATCTGCTCTGATATGTAACTTCCATTACCGTTGTTTCTTGATGGAACCGCTCGCTTTCTTCCTCACACATATTGCCAAGATTTTCTGGAAATTTGTCTAGTTGGCTATGGAGATATTGTACCTTAATGCTCATAGTTGCACGCATACATTGAAAGTTTAAAAGCAAATCTGGCATCAGTTTTGGATAATTTTCTGCTTTATGATTACCCAAAAGTTCTTGACAACTATGACAAAACCTGTACCAATATCCAGTAAAGTGTTTTGCTCTTCCAGTGTCAGACATTTTCTTTTAGTCAGGATGCTAAATGTTCAGCTGCTTTGTTTGGCACACTGAGGTCACGTATTAAATCGCTGAGCTTATCTTGGGAGAAGTTCTCTTTTGTAAAAACACTTCCATCGTATTCATTGCTATTGCTAATTCTTCAGTTGCAACCCAGAATCTGTATATCCTCAAATTTCAGACATTTGATTTCCAGTGAGTGGGGTGAACATCAGGTCCATGTGGCACAGGTCACTTTCCTGATTCCAAATCAGGGTACTCTCTGTTCCTTTTCTTGTAACGATTGAAGGCTTTTACGATTACAGAACAAAAATAACTCTCATCATGATTTAGGGCTCTAGCCATACCATCAGTACACCAAATTTTAAACTCTTCAGTTTTCCACTGACGGAGACACTCCACAAGTTTTGCATACCATATCAGGAGACCACGACTTATCTTGATCATCCAGTTTTATGCCAAAATACGTTTCATATATTTTTCTACAAAGTTTGTAATATTTCTTTTCTGTTTTTGTAGTGTGCCCACGTGTCCCCACAAATGTAGTCAAACACATTAAAGTCGTTCAGACAAGGTATTCCTGAAGACCTCTTTTTTTGTAACAATATATTAATAAAACCAAGCTCAATTAAAGTATCCTGAAAATAATGCAATATTCAATGTTTAAAATAAAAAAAAACAGATGCTCTGTAAAGAAAGATATTTGCATTAGATGCTATGAGGTTTGTGATAGTATCGTCCGTTACAATGTTCATAGCACAAAAACTAGAGCCTATTCAACGAAACTAATGACATATTTGGGATTCAACATACCCGATTTACTGTAAATTCGTTGCAAAATCCTGGGCAAGTGAAACAAAGTTTTTTTTTGTTGAGCAGTGTTATCAGCCTTGTTTCTTTTAAAAACAATCAAATTTTAATATTTAATACTATTATTTTACAAAGTATTCGAGATCTCTTGAATTAAATGATTGAACTGTCTCCCTGAGTACATAAATATAGCGTACGGTCTTTTTCAAATAATGTTCGTAGCTTACGAAACTTCTCTGATGGTTTTTCTTCTGAAAGGTTCGCCGTTCGGTGTTGTTCGGTTGATGTCTTCTGTACCTGCTTTTTGGCGTATTGCCCGAATAAGTTCCGAAAACCCCGGAAAGTCACTTTTTTATCTCTTAAGTAAATGAATATATTATCGCGACGGGGCTGGCCATCGCTAGATTTCGTATAAATCCTCTGCTCACAATTATCTTAATCAACTTATTAATATTTTTCTACCCAGCTATGGAGCTATCCTAACATAAACTCTTCGAAAAATACGAACTCTTTTTAAATTAAATAAACGAAATTTATTCTAACACACGAAACAAAAAAACAACTATAATTGACGATTGATAATGCTTGTGAACTTAAATTATACACTACGTCGATCTATATGAATAAACCATCAACTATTCGCTTCAATATCTTTTACCAAATAACCTAGATTACAAGGAAAACTAACATTGACACATACCGTTTATCATCTGATTTTCACCGCTCCACTGTTTTTTATAAGACTGAGAAAATGTTACTTTCCACTCACAGCCTACTTCACATTTGCAGCCTATTTCACAGCTTTGTGTTTTGACATGGAACATGGAATCTATATTTTTCGACACGTTGCCTTAACGTCTATTTTTGTCTCCATAACGTTCCGAAAACGTATGATCTCTTCGTAAAGGCTGGCTTGATACCATTATTTTCATTCCAAAATACCGTGGAGGTCTTTTGGTATATCGCAATATGTACATCTGCTAATGCAAAAGCACTTTCATCATGGCAGTTACACCCTTATCTGCCTGAATTATTTTTTTAAAATTTTCATTACACCATTGTGTAATTAAAAAGAAGAAAATGTTCCTCTTCATAATTCTGAAATGCACAAGGTGACACCTTTTGGTATATTATGGAAAACAACATGAAGTTCTATTTGCATTACTGCAACATTTTAATGTGCAAGTTTGAAATATCTACGGATTTGTACTGTGACAATCACATATTCAGTGAGTTCAAATAGCCCGCGTAGAGCGCGCTGACCAGCCAAGCGTCGCCGACTACGTCATCCCTCTTCGGACCGACGGAAAGCACTTCAATTGCAGACTCGGAACGAGTAAGTCGTTTTCCGAATAACGGTGGTGGATGTACGAAATATACCACGTGGCGAATAAGAAGAGTCGACACCAGGAATATTACTTGCATGGGACAACGAACTGCGGGAAAAAGTTCCAGATATGAGTTTTTTTTTTGTATTTGGTTCGAGTGAACGAGAGAATTACTAGCGGATTCGAATCGAGGAAGCTATAACGGAATTCTGGAAGGCTACGCACATCGGGTTCAGCGTGTGATGAAGGAAAACCACGGCCGAGGTCGACCGGGCAGTGCACGCCCGAAGGGTCTCGCTAAAGGCGACGCCAGATAGGATTCTGGGCAGGCAGTCTCCACCTCGAACGGTAGTATTAAAATTTGATTAATAATGCAGCCGAGAGGGAGCCACGCAAGTAGTTCAAGTAACCATAACTAAAAAGTAGTGAAACAAGAAAGGAAATGGAACTGTATTAGATTAATATGGAAGCAAAAAGGGGGCTTTGTTAAAATAAACAAAAAAACCACGAAACTAGGCCAAGTTACTCTAGCCCTGCCGTAATAGTTAAATAGTGCAAGCTCGAAACGTGTTGTAGTAAGTTTAAACGTGGGTGTAAATAAGACTGGTATCATTTTTTTTATCAGAATACTTAGTATATCAGAAAATGGTTAGGTTAGTAGTGTAAGTTCTCAGTGTTCTATTTAATTATGAGATAATTGTGGGTTTCTCATAATTACAGCTAAGAACAAAGTTTGTAGACAAGAGGTTCTGTACATAGCTTTGTTTTTGTTGTTGTTGTTTAGCTTGTTAGGCACAAACTGAAGAAAAAGAAAAGGAGTATATTCATATATGTTTAAAATGTATATTGTGCATGAATGTATTCTGAGGGACACGGCTATTACATAATAATAGTGTTCTGTATTTGCTTCAAGAAACTTGTGAATAGATTATACATTATTCTTGAAAGATCCATTGGATTTCTCTTTTTTTTATGTGCTCAATTTTTTTCTCACAGTTGCATCCTCTCACTCATCCACCATTGAGCCCCCACAACGTAATATCCACGAACTTGTACAATTTCCTTGGTTTACTATTCTTCACAATAGTGAAGAACATCTTCGGAGCAGGCTGTACTCCCTAATATAGCATACACCTGTGTTTTGAGTGTAAGCGGACTCGGCACTGGTGAGGTGAGCGTCTCCGTATTCTATCTTTCGTTCGTGTTTAAACAGGGTCAGGGGTATGTAACGGTACCTACGGACGGCTACGAGGGCGCCGCGCGCGCGCGAGAGAGAGAGAGAGAGAGAGAGAGAGAGAATACGTGAGGCACGTCGCAGTACAGAGTGCCCATTGGTGCATATCAAGCAGATAAGGGTTAAGGTAGTATGTTCGTGTCAATCGCTAGTCAACCATTTATTTCATTTATAGATTAACAATAACCGCTTGTAAACGTGATCGGGAACATCTAAATATTTTTTTGTGAATAGTTAAAGAGAAGTATTGAATAGTTGCTCCAGAAAAGCAATATTTACAAATAAATTTATTCTCGCGCATGTTTTTTCATTTCATGAGCAGGCAAAACCTAATAATCAGTTTGGTTAATTTCAGCGCCCGTACTTTTCTTTCTTTCTTTCTTTGCTGAATATTAGTTCCTATTGTTTACATTAAAAGTAAATTATCGTCAATTAATTTGTTTGCGTGTGTGTGTGTTGCAAAATTTAATTTAGGGCGGTTTTCTTTCGTATCCCAAGAGAAACAGTGCTGGGAATAACATGATTTGCACAGCTTAACTCCTAGACCGAGGGCCAGTACTTCCGATTGCGATGAATTTCGAAGTTTTTTAATCAATTATTCCTCAGAATTCCCAATGAAATATGTTAGATTCAATATCATCTGATTCCTCAAAAACAAATTACTACGTATTGAATAAAATAAAAGTTTTTTTACCGTATAACTTCTTTTTACAGAACAGAAATTTTATTTAAAGTATTTTAAAAGTAAAAAAAATCATTTAAAGAATTTTTTGGGAGTACTACTTCACCAAGGCCGATCTAATGTAGGAAGTCACTCAGGAAGATGGAAATGACAGTGAACTGAGACAGTGGAAATGACATGGGCTGAGAGAAGGAGAACATGAGCCACGGTTTCAAAATATAAAGAAATGTAATAAAAACACAAATTATAAAATAAATGGAACAAATTTCTTGGGATCACAAAATGCAACGGAAGATTTTTAAAATTTTTAAATGACCAGCAATAAAAGAAGGCGGCAAGCCAAACACACAAATAAACCAAACAAAGAATTATTTTCTAAAAAGTTCATATTATTTAAGTTTACTACTAATGCATCGATTAAATTCGTAAGATCGTAACTATCTTCGAAATCTATGAATCAATATTGCCAAAAAAGTTTATTTTTATAAATATTTTCCCAACCGTGTTGCATTGATTCTCGTAATTTTATCACAAAGACATATTTATTATCAAAGATATCTAAAAACAGCACAACTAGTGGTACTGTTTTAGAGGGTACTGTTTGAGACGCATTAGTACTGTTTTTAGCACTAGTTTCCAGTTGAGATAAGTGACTAAATAAAGGCCTAATTATTTTAAGGATTTTTTGTGAGGGTGTCAGAGTAGAAATTCATAATTCAATGTTAAAGGGGTGGGAGGTGTAAAGTCTTAAAGAATATATTTTGGCTCCTGGTTTTTTACGGATAGATTTTTATATTGATTTTGGCTGCCCACCTGTCGATATGGTTGTAGATAAACTGAAGTGTGAAATATTGTGTTAATGAAGGAACCTAATGAATATTTAGCCGAGAACAACGCATTAGCGTAACGAAAGAGAGAGAGAGAAGACAATAGTAGCAAGTTAATCGTAATCTTTTCCAGAATGTTTTCGCGCTGTTGCTTCTGGTGGAGAACGTTCTCGCCTGGTAGTACGTCTACCGCAGTCGCTGCTATCGTACATCCGTGATTGGCTGCACTTCCGGGAACTGGCCAATCGCTTTCCTGGACCTCCCAGGCGACCACTCGTCGGCAACTTGTTCGTCTGCGGAGTTTTCCCGGACTGTGAGTGCCTTCTCTTTCCTCACATGTTCACAAGTAATTGCTGCAACTTACAAGGCGTGTCGCAAGGAGCAGAAGATTATCATTTTTTTTTTGTAAATTAATATTTTAAAAGAAATTTCAATACAATGGAGTTACAGAAGAGTAAGTCGCCCGTTTTGGTAAACAGATCCTCATGCAGTCGAGAAATGCATGCAATGCATGCAATATGCAAATGCATGCAATATGCAAATGCATGCAATATGCAAATGCATGCAATATGCAAATGCATGCAAAATGCAAATGCATAAAAAATGCATGCAAAGCAGTCGAGAAATAAATGTTATGTCCAAACCAGTGATTTTCAAACAGCGCGTACTCTTACGCCTGTATTTTCAGGCAAAAATACGCAAATGTTACTTAATTTTCTAAAAATTGTTCATGACCTTATTTTAAAATAGATTTGTAAGGAACAGATTTAATTAAGGGGAAAATCTGTATATTTGATTGTTTTATTTATAGGAAGACTCCTAAAATATTTTGAACTCTTGCAATTTTCCAAAAATCAGGTTTTCAACTAATATGAGACCTGCGCCATCCTTTAAAACGTTCTTCACAATAACCTATAACAAAATTTAATAAAAAACGATGGAGCTATTTTTTGAAAATTTCGTATGTTCCAGGGGCATCATGTAAAGTACCCCCAAAATTAATATATCGGTATCAAATTCATGGGACCGTGACATCAGCCAGATCGATTTGGGAATATCAATTATTCGATTTTTTGGTATCAACCACTCACCAAATGTGGATTCTGACTAAACTACGAGTTAGAGGATCTTTTTACTAAATTTAGCAACTTGAGATATCCACTTTTTCGTTACCAGGACCTGTAATATGAGTTTTTTCTGGCGGAAATTCCCCGTTCTTTCGTGCTTCATTACGTAACTTTCTCTATTGCGTATCAAACTATCCGTTTGCTGAATATTTGAGTTTTGGCACTGAAATTATCCCAAGTGAAAAATTATTGATGCCACATTCATTTTGTGTAATCATGAAGTCATTTGCATGAATCGCACGCACACAGTTTTCTTTTGTGGTGTCTTTTGAAAATTCAAATTCATTAACTTGCTACCCACCGTACTACTCTGGTTTTGCAGCCAGGCTCACTGCAACTTCGGGACTTCACTGAAAAGTACGGTTAAGCACATAGTGTATTAACAGTACTAAACTCTAATAACATCGGTCTACAAAAATAAAATTTTGGCAGAGATTGAATTTTGGCCGAAAAAAAAATGGCCGAGATCGCCAAGCCAGTAGTGCCATAGTGGTCTTGTACCGTGGGGTCGCGGGTTCGAGTCCCGCCTCGGGCATGGTTGTATGTGTTCGTCCTTTCACACCCTATCATCACCATATCGTGTAATCATCATGTCATAACGATACTCCAATAGTGGTCGCTAATGACCGAGTTGTTGGTGTGACCTTAAAAAAGAAACAAACTTTTAATCTTTCACAAAATGAAATCACAAATTCTAATAGTATTTTCATCCTCAATTAAAATATATTTTTAGTTTGACACCATCAGGCATGAGTTTTGTGTGACTTTCATTTGAATTTTTTATAATTTTTAATAAAATCAGTAACTAGCTACACAACTCTAAATAGTATGCTACTCGTCCTGACTTACATTCTGACGTACTAATTGTGTTCCGAGAAAGTCTTAATGATAATTTTCGGGCATATTTTGTATCTGGAAAAATTTTCTGGTGGAAGCCAAAGTCAGAGTCCAAGAGGTGAATTTTCAAAGACACGTTACACCCCCCACCCCACCTTTATAAGAAAGCAGATCAACTACTATGTCCGAAAGTTTGTTTTATGGCTTCCACAAAAATTACAATATAAAATTTTGAACGACTGCCAGAGGCTTCATGAAAGTATCCCCAAAATTAAAAGATCGGTTTCAAATTTAAGGGACTATGACACCGTGAAATTTGCATCAGTTCAATTTTTTCGGCGTCTTCCTACAACGAAAATATTAAATATAGAGATTTTCCGTCAATTGAATCTGTTCCTTAAAAGATACCATTTTGAAGGAAGGTCAAGTATAATTTTTCGAAAATATAAGTACTTATTTTAGTACTTAGTTAATATACGGGCGAGAAAGTACGTGCTCGTTTAGCCCCACTAGTTAATTTCAGTGAGTACTTCTAGTCTAGAGATTAGCGTTCTCTGGCGTTCAATAGCAAGAATTCGCCAGTTTCAACTTCAGCTGAGGGCCGTGGATTTTCTAAGTGCAGAGCATTTTCATAATATTCTTGTGAGACGCTTCTCTTGTTCTAATCTCATGTTCCCTAATTTTCAATCTTAAATAATATGCTTTCTTGAAACAGTTTTTGAAATTGTATTGTGGTGTTTTTTACATCATTTCAAGTTTTTCATCACAAATCAAACTGTGTTTTATTTCAGCATTGAATGTTTTAAGATGGCTGTTGGACGATGTGATGTACCGTTATCCTGCCGGACAAATAATGCTTGGACCTCAGCGATTCTTTATGCTAAGCGATGTACAACGATCTTAAGGTAATGAATAGAGACAGGAAAAATATGTAGTATTAAATGTGAAAATATGTACATAAACATGTAATGGAAAGAGTAAGAATATGTAAGAAATATGTAAAATCCAATATAATATGTAGTATTAAAATTTTCTAATTAAAAAACCATTTACACAGCAAGAAATTACATTTAAAAAAACTGCTCACTTTTACATCATACAACTTTCTCGTCAGTAGTAAAAGATTAATCTATTGTAATCCAGGACCATAGTTTAGCAGCCGGACTAATCGCAATAGAAGCCTTCGCACAAACTGGCGAGATCTAGGACCAGCAAAACATACACTGTAGCATCTTCATCGAAGTGTTACATGTCGGCTATCGCAAATTTTTCTCGGAAATTAAGGTTACAGATCACAAAACGCGATGTCAATGTTATTTTGGACGCCAACACTTCCCCAATAATAAAGGGAAAATGCTGATTTAAAAATCAACATCTTTTGATAAAAAAATATGGAATTAAATGGAAGTAAATCGATAAATAAGAAAATATATGGTGAAAACAGCAAAATATGTAAAATATGTAATACAGTGCTAAATGTGTAAAAATATGTAACAAAAAAATTCGATATTGTGTGAGGAGGACTATAATTTGCGAAGATTACAATTTTGAGAACGGTAAGTAGAAAGACAAAAAAAATATGTAATTACATACAAATCCGGTCTCTAGTAATGAACTCAACTACGCTGGCTCGGTCAAAGAGTATATCTCAGAGACGGCACTCAATGTTTAACGGAGAACCCTTATTTGCCCGACTTCCGGTGCCGCCATATGCACATGTCTGGATTTCTATTAGGCAAACGATCAGCCAATAGCGTAGAAGTTAACAAAAAAAAACAGTTACG
>JAHLJT010006592.1:0-17801 GCA_031308135.1 Acheta domesticus
CGCCACCGCTGCGGTCGCCGTCACGGCCTCTGTGTCTCTCTATCTCCCCGCGTGGGCCTCTCGCCGCGCTCTTTCCGGCCAGACGTTATCAATTTAGGGAGGCGCAATTAAAGCCGTACAATTATTAAAGGCGGCCCGCGCCCACTCGCCGCTCATCTGGCTGCGCGGAGGCCGGGAGGGAGGGGGGGGAGGGGCTGGGCAAGCCTGCCGCCGAGGGCGCGTACGACCAGACGCTGCCTCTTACTGTATAGTTCCGCAGGGCGGGGCCCTAATTGGTAGTTCCATGTAATATATTTTATTTTGCCCAATTTCAAAGCTCCTTCTCCAAAGTATTAGGGAATGCTTGAATTAGATTTTGCCTGTTTCGATCTGCCAATATGAATGTTTTGGAGCACCAATTACAGATTTTGATGGTCTCAAGAAAGCAAGTTATATTATAACCATATTTATTGCAAAACTCGTATAGTTCAGTTATCAGAACCATCTTAAATATTGAGACAATGAAATTGACTAAATTGACTCACGAATGAAATTTAATAATCATACAATTATTGTAAAATGTTACTACTGTAGCGTAGTTGAAGTGCTGCGAGCTTTATAAGTTCATTGTAATAGAGGATCAACTGATTGCCCAGCTCTAAGCTCAGAAATGTGGGAATTTGGGCGAAAGGAGCGAGCACAGTGCGTGGCTCTGCATGATGCGTCAACCGAAACCATGGAAAAACAAAATCATGGTCTACAATTCTCCCGTTACGTGTGAGCATTGTCATTCCTCTTAGCTTAGCCTCTGTCGGGACTGATCCTGTAACATCTTAGTTCACGAAGTTGCATTCGTTGTACTTGCGGATTCTTGTTAATGCTAAACTTACAAACTAACTACATATCTACTTCACCGTGGAAGGGCGATAAATGTGCATCTCCTCGAGTGTATTTGTGTTGCGATTGTTAGGACAGATGGAAATCGTACACCGCTAGCTGGCGAAAGACGGATTAATCTGACCCAAAAAGTCAATACAATACATTAGCATAATATCATCATCATTGGTCACGAATTGGCCATCGTAGAATCACGTGAACCCGTACGTTGTACCCCCCCCCCCAAGGGCCATTCTATTCTCCTGGGGGCAAGTGCGCGTGACCTTTCGGGGGAGATCAGCACCTGACAATCGCAAGATACAGCAACATAGACAAGTAAAGACGATGTTTTCTCCAAATCCCCGATAACTATATCCGGTTTGTTTTGCCGCTATCGTTCGATCTCTCTTGAAATTGTTGGTCGTACAATATCGTACACAATCCAACAGACGTCACTGGTTTTGGTGAGTGTTTGCACCACTTGAGGCATGTGGTTTGGAACTTCGAGGGTGGTTACAGAACTGCCAGTGGAGGTAACTACACACCCTAGTCTTCTTTTCAATATTCGGTCTTTGCTAGAATTGGACAAGCTGAGACGATATGATCAATGGTTTTTACTTGTTTCTGGTAAATGCGGCATTATTATCTTGGTAAATTTTGAGAACCGCTTTATCATAATGTCGTGTGTCTCAAGGCCTGATCTTTGGTGGCTATGAAAACTGCTTCGATTACTGACTTCATTCTCCCCTTTTAAGCCACATAAATAATTGATCTTTATCTTGTCCATCTTTTTAGATATTGTCCGTGGAGGGTTTGTCTCTGCACACGATTTCTTTAACTTTTTCTGTGTCTGAAATTTCATGTTCAGTAGCATCAGAATTCAGTGTCCTGTGTTATTCAGCGTGTCTTACATAAATTTTTTGCAAACTTTTTGCTACACTAATAATGTCTCTGTTTTCACATTCTTCGATCAGATTTCATGACCTGCCTCATTAGAGGATCATCTTGATGACTAACTTCATACTTCCCCATTCCAACTATTGTATTGTGCCAGGAGGCCTCAATTTGTCTGAGGCCTCTTCTCCTTCCTTTCGTGACACATAAAGTCTATGTGCATCAGCTCGAAGGTGGGCGACAGGGTGCATGTTAGCAGTTTCGGTTTTTTGATCCATGATGCGAATTTCTTGCGCAGTCCAGTCCACTAGTCCGGAACTGTACTCGGCTACAGGCACCGACAGACTACCAATTGCAGATATTTTATTTCCGCAGATCAGCATACTGAGGACAAGTCTCACTCTTCTGTAATACTCCCTTGCGAATTCTTCTTTCATTGTGTTGTTCGAGATGGTCTCACATTCTTCAATGCCCAGTTGTTTGTTACCTGGCTCAAGATCTTGAATCAGTGTGCATTACCAACTTCAATGCTCTCTGACGTTGTCAGTTTGTGTTTGTTGTTTGACTTCATACTAGCCTTCCAAAACTCAATAAGTCTATGATGAAATCGATAGATCTCCAGGGTCAAAATCCAATCGTACACTATCAAAGGCCTTGGTAGTCAATCCAAGTCATGCTCAAATTACGTTTTCATTTCTTTACATCATTCAAGATGACTTTATTCAGTAGTAAGTTTTCCTTACAACCAATAAAGAACTTTTGCGACATCCTTTTTGTGTTACTGGTATCAGATGGTTCTTCTGTAGGTGTCTGTACATTTGTCATCTATGGCTGCAGTTATAACTTTGTAGAGTACTGGTAGACTAGTGATTGGCCTGTACTTCTTCGCCAAAGAGCTGTCTCCCGCTTTCGGTAGCTACTACGTGATGCCGCGTGTCAGCCATTCAGGGAGTTCCTTTGGATTCTCTAAAGTTTTATTAACAGCCATTGCTAGATGAGAATGTATTGCTGTTAATTTTTTAATTCAATAAATTTGGATCTTAACAATTCCGGGTGATTTGAAGTTTCCATGTTCTTAATTGCTAGAAAGAGGTCTCTTCCGAGAATTCGTGAGCATCTTCCACTGCTTTCACAAGTTCATCGGCAGCATCAACTTCAGATTGAATCCAAGATGTGTCTTTGTAGGATATGTTCTCGTCCCAGATTCCTGCCCAAAATGCTTCGACGTCATCTTTTGAAGGTGTGACAGCATTGGCATTCGGTTTTTGAGTCAGATTGCGATGGAATCTCTTCGCGTATTTTCAAGCAACCGGTTCTGCATACGGAAAATCTTGTGTCGTCATGCGGGTGTAATCAAAACAGAGACGAGAGTGGGTTGTAATAACAGTGAGTTATTCATAAGCTAGACCGTAGTTACAAATAACAAATTTCACTGCTTACAATTAACTAACTAAATAGATCCCACTACTAGGAGAGATTTTAATCGAACGGCTACAACACCGCTCTACATCTGAGACCTAATGCATGTCTCGCTCGTCACGACAATGAATTGCCGGCCCCTCGCCCACGTGCACCGTTCGTACAAAACGACGCACAACTGCCCGTCGACGCTGCTGAGAACAAGAAGAGGGAGGACTTGTCTCGCGCCGTTATAAAGGCCTTCCACTCCCCCCATTTTCTCCACGCCGTACCCGCGCTAGGCAGAAATTCCCAATGCGTCCATATTCTACACCTTTTGTTAAACTTCCTGCCCTCGCGTAGGTAGACACCGGTTTGAGCGCGCGACGATACTACAATCTATTCTACGTTTGTACGTCTAATTCGTTGAGCCCATGCTTGAATTTTCTCTTTAAGATTCTCTCTAGGATTAGCCTACTTGTGTCATTTCAATTCGGTATTTTTGTTCAACATTGAATATCTTTTGTTCAACTTTAGTGGTTTAGAAGATGCCTCAGCGAAGAGTGATATTTCACGCCGAGTGTGGGCTATCCGTTTCATAATTCTCTTCGTCCATGGGGGTACTTGGCTGTTACTCTGTTTTGCTGTTGGACGTCGGTGTTCTTGGCTTGCCCCAAAATTATTTGAAAGACCAGATAACCAGTTGCATACACAATGTGATTGATTTCAGTAATATCTAGATCTCTACCCGCGGTCTGTATCACCTCATTTAAGACAGAATTCGCTGCCTCTATCGCTCTCTTAGCTTTGGCATTTTCGTATATAACGTATTCGTATAACTCAGCGGTTCACGAGATTCTACTGGAAGTTGAACTCTTTCTATCTCGCGTCGGAGGAGATGTAATTTATTCCCAGATGAATTTTCACCACTGGTGTGTTTTTTGGAAAGAGATTTACCTTCAACAGGACCATCGTTTTCAAGTTCTACATGTTCGTCATGTGGGTAGTTCAATCGAAGAACAGACTCCGCATTTCTCTCAATGTCATCAAGTTCTTCTGCTGTGAATTTTCCACTGCTGAGTATGTATCGTCGTTGACAGTTAAGCTTCTTTGAGTCTAGGGTACGTCTCATATCACCTACTCCCTCCACACCTTGAAAACTTCTATTTCTGAGCCCTCATTTTTCGCTTTTGCGTAGTAAAAGCATCACATCACCTCCTTTAATTCATTCCCGGTCCATCTCTGACGATGGCTTCGAGCTACTGCCGGCTCTGGGTACCTGGGACTAACATCCGTGGGATGGCCAGACGTCGACAAGGTGACATTAGCTCGGTTTCTGAGCAGGTATGGGACATTGATAGAACAGGCCCGTTAAGATTCATTACATTTCTCGTTCTAATCCATTTTGCTCATTGTTTTCAAGTGAAGATTTGCAGGTAGCAAGTTCAAGTTCACGGATCACACGTAACCCTTGGGTTGTTTCCTGCCATCCGTCACTGCGATCCACAGTGGCCTCGGGGCATCCCCCCGCAGGGCCCAGCAAGGGGTCCCTCCGATCGCCAGTCGGCATTACTAAATCCTACCGGATTTTCACTGACTGCTGAAGGCAGCCTCCTTCACTGGCTTAGGCAAGGGTCGGGCCTCCACTCTAATCAGTGGCCTAGTGTGCCAACCCAGTTTCTCTCCTGTACCCTCCATGGGCCGACAACGGGAAGTCCTGCTGTCAGGGCTGAAGCTGCTCTGAGCGGAGTGTAGTTACAAGGACCAGCGCCCTAGTTAACGTGTATCAATCAATCATCGATCTGCTTCTAATCTTCGAACTGCTAGCATTGAACTTTCTCATCGGTAAGTTTTATCAGTTGGTTCTCCAGCCCCACGTGGTTCGCCGCAGAATATACCTCACGGGGCGATGCGCTCTTCAGCGAAGTTCAACTGGTTTAGAACCTGTCGCAATGATCGTCGCTGCAGCTGCTCTGAGCGGGGTGTAGTTACAAGGGCCAGCGCCCTAGGCGTCCTTCCGCGCCCGCGGCGATCCGAGTTGAATGCCCCGCGCCGCCGTCTGCAGCTGTGGCGTCGCTTTATCGGCTTCGGAAATCGGGCGGCGCTGCCGGTTTCACGCCACCCGCTCCGCTGTCGCGTAATTGAAAACGCGCCGCTCTCTCTCTCTCTCTTGTAATAATCCGGAGCGAACGTCAAGTCCTCTCTGTGTCCACGCCCGGTGAAATGTGACATGTGGGGTGATGTGTGTCCGTGCAAAGGGAACTGCACGAGAAGGTACGATAGTGTTCTTTGTGCAGTAGTTTCGCTGCCACACTAATGGCTATATAATAAAAATTGTAGCTAGACATACCAAAATAAGAAAAATCAAATTATGTGGGTAATCGTTATGCAACAGATGAAAGTGTTGGGTAGGTGAAAATAGCATTCTTGAGAATCATGACAAGCTGTGTGATTCACTTAGTAAATTGGTAATGTCAGTAGAAATTAGGTTATCAAATCATTTCATTTTGATTGTATTAGGATTTGATTTCCCATTTGAGAAAGTATTGTATTGTAGAAAGAAAAAAATGTATCAAGGGATTGATTTATTTTAAATTAACTTCGAGATCAGTAAAAAGTACGTGTTACATTTGATTTTACAATAACAAGAAGTAGTACATAATGAATGAATTATACTCTTTTTAAATTTTTTTCCCATTCTCGCTTTTGTGTTGGTTTTTCTGTATCAACGTGTTTGCTTTCGATTGCTGTAAACTGGTTTTCCTGATTTCTTTCTATTTCAAGTTTAAGAATTTTTTCATTATTTATGGTTTACTCGTGTATTCAAGAACATTCTTTGAATTGTTGACTCCGCTAAAATTACTCATGACCTGCTGCAATGGGTTCGTGGAGCGGGTGTTAATGTGATTATCAAATGTTTATATTACATTCCACATAATATAAAGCATTTATCATTGTGAATTTATTATATAATTTTCGAAGCTAATTATGTGTCTGTATGTGAATGATTTTACACGTCGAACGACCTGAGTTTAGCTTAGCTCCAGCGTTCGCGCTGTCTCTGCAATGGCTCGCTTCGGATGGGTCAAGAGTTCGAGTTCAAAAGTGGCGGATATTCCACACTAGTTGCGAAGATAGGCCGAGTTCAGACGCTATCTGGAGGAAAATTCTGGCGTCCGGCTGCTCTGATCGCGAGTTTTCCATGGTTTCTTCTATCAACACCAGGCGAATGCCGTGTAGGTTACCCTAATAAACGGGCCACAGACCGACCGCGATCTGTACGTCCTCTTCCACGACCTATTCCTCTCCCCTTACTTACGCACTTACACTTGAATGTTCTATACTAACATGCACGACGAATCAGTCTGGAGTAGGGATGCAACATCGATGTTGATGTTTTCAAAACATCGATGTTTTTATAAAATCATAGATGTATTTAACATCGATTTTTTGAAGCCGATGTTTTCTTAGCATCGATGGTTTGTGTTCGATGTTTTTATGTGGTCGATATTTTTAAAATGAAAGAAAAAATACGCTCCAAAATATTTTATAATAATATTTAGATATCCATAAGTTGAATGTGCTTCAGTCCAAAGAGACTAAGGGTGGTAAATAAAATCAAGTTTTTGTCAATAAAGGAGCCTCTATAATTTTGGAACTATCGAATAAGATAATCCACGTTTTTTTTTATTGTCTTGATGTTTTGACGATTTTAGAGTTAAATCCCTATAAAAATTAATAAGAAATACCACTGTCAAATTCAATCCCACCCCCTGCATGAACTTCAATGGTAACTACCCTGTTTTAAAAACGTCGATGGTTTTGGTTCGATGTCTCATTAACATCGAGGTTTTATTTTTGAGCATCGATGTTTAGAAACATCAATGTTTTCTTGGCAACGTCACATCTCGTCTGAAGCATAGAGCTCGCCCCGACTTTGGTTGTGCCTAGAGTCCCTAGATACTGAGAGTAGCGCATTCCATTGTTCCACAGATCCCGTCATTTTATATCCAGTGGTCAGGAGAATTGGAACTGTGTGGTATTCTGTATGTTGAGAACCATGAATCTCCCCCAAACTAATGTTAATAGTCTTGAAAATCTTCGTAATGTCACCAATTGACATAATTTCCCTTCAGTTCCTAACTGCTGCCTGATGGGTTTGTCGGCTGTGTGGATATTAAATGGCGGTGGTTGCGCTACTGTCTGTATCTAGGAACTCTATGGTGCCCTGTTGGAGGGAGATATCTGGAGGAGGAAAATCCCCGCAAGCTGACATGTACGCCGTATCTCGCCATCCAGTGGGAGAACAACACCGACACTTTCCCGGGATAAAGTCAGTGTTAGGGAACGTATTTTTTATGATTTTCCATATATATGTCCGTCGCTTCAGGGCATAGCTAAGTTAAATTTCTTGATATTTGGTTAGAATTGAATGCAATATAAATTAATACGTTAGTGCATATTTGGCCGATTTATCCAATTGGTGCATATTTGTGTAATTATGCGAGCATATTTTGCATTTAAATTGACACTTGTAAAATGTTTAATTTTTTTTTGGAACCTATTTGTGAGCATTCAATGTTTAGAAAGAGCTTGGCACAGTTCGTGTTTTTTTTCTTCTCTGTAGATGATCAAATGTGTATGTGAATGTAGGATATTTCTAGATATAATATTTGTTAAACAAGACAGAAAAAATACACAATACATACAGTGTTCTTCACTAAGGTGCATATATACTTGCATTATTTCTCTCGCGAAGGAAGCTAGATTACATTAGGTTTGCACAAAAGTATATCTTTCCATTTCAAGAATAAAATTCTGAATTCAATCAAGAAAGATTCATACAGGAAATGAAATGTTAATTGTACTTGCATATTAAAGTGCATATTTTAGAATTTTTATATATAAATGCACATTTTAAAAGCATATTTCAACATTTATGAGGACGTAAAAATCCTCTATTTACTTATTACACCAACGGGGCTAATGACTATATCAGTTGACGTGGCAGTAAACATTAGCCATTAAATCAATCACCACAGGACATATAGAGTGGCAGTTTCTGAGTACTTAGAAGTCGAAAGAACAAAACGGTTTCGCACGAAACAAAACTTATTTAATTACAATTAATTAGAGGTTGTTTTATACCAGATTAAACATTTTAAGGTGATTTGTTTCCTATGTTAAAAATAATCCGAGTATCCTACATTTATGATGATGCTGATTGATTGATGCTAATTATAGTTAGCGGCTTGTGCTATAGAGTTTATGTCTGAATAGAAGTTATTAGAGAGGTGGGTTCTGTGGTGGGTAATAAATGGTAACATTGATTCTCTATGAAGTTTCTGTTTGATATGAAGCAAGGGGCATGTGTTGCGATTCACAGAAATTTGTTTTGCATAATTTGAATTTTAATGAAAGTCTGCTGTTGTTAAATTACTCCTGTTGCTATTGACATAAGAGGTGTAATTATCTTTTTATACATTTATATATATATATATATATATATATATATATATATTCTAACCTTTACCCCCTTCTAAAATCCAAACTGGACCAGAGGATGCAAGCAGATTATTGCTCTTGCGAGCTTTTGATTTACTCCTAGGGCAGAGGATTCTTGCCGCAGATAGTAGGGAATTCAAGGAAAATGGGTACAAACATATACACAAATTCAGTAACAAGTTCAAATATATTCATAAATGATTCAATTTTAAGAAAAAAATTTGCATGCTCTGCAAAATAAAAACAACAAACAAACAATGCAACAAACAAAAAAATGGCAAGAATATTCTTTTTCTAGTGATCGAAATATGTATTCTTGAAACACTCGTAAACGTTCCAACCTCTTTAAACAATTCAATCGACTATGGTTATTGCACAAAATTAAATCAATGACTCCAGTCGACTGGTACTCTTTCAACCTCTGCCTTTCGTGCACGTTTTTGGCTTGAAATTAAACACTTAATTATTCTAACTCACAATTCACACACAAAAAGAAAAATTACTATTTACAATGACCAATTTAATTACCCTGATTATCTCCCAAGTTTTTTACACATTGTTCAATATTTTCTTAGCTAAGCAATGTCTTTCTTTACAATTAACTTCAAAAGGCAATGTTCTTTTCATTCATAAGGCATTCCAGACAATGATATGAAAATTCTAGGTGCAACAGATTACGCGAGTTATTCACGGATTCTGTAAAGCTTAATATTCGCCCTACTTTACTACGAAACCGTCTTTCCAGCTGCTCACGCGTTCGTGGCCTCGCTAACACGTCCCCTTCTCCCTTACCGTTACCTCAGCGCTTGCGGCTCAGCGTTCGACCTTGGCTCCGCGCTTCGCCGACACCAGAGACTGCGTTGTTGGAATTCGCCGCTCTAGCGGCGATGCTGGGTCTCGTCTGCTTCTCTCTTCTTATTTTTCTGGTACTCTTCTTTCTTCCTCGTCTCCTCTTCTTCTCCCACGGTCCTTCTTCCCGTGTGGTAGCCCTCTTCTTCGTCTCCTTCCGGAATTGTTCTTCAGCGCGATTGTTAAGTTTTCGCCCGCGTGCTTATTGTCCTCGATCACTGCCGGGTGGCCGCTTTTAGCTCTGTCCAGGGCGTCGCGCACTAGGATATTTGACTAGCTGATTCTTTATGACACAGCGTATTATTCCTGACTGATTCCACGTACTCAATCGGCGTGTTAATCACTTAAATTCTAGCTACTCGATCCACCAGAACAAAGTGAATAACGCCGTTCTAGTCTTTTGCCCTGAATTCTAATGCGTCATCTTTTACTGCACTCTCCTCCACCACAACTTCAGAAAACTGCTCACAATAATACTATTCCAAAATCTCATTCGTCGCCTACTTCAATTAAACTCTCTACTAGAATTACAAGCAAAACTAGATACTGACTACTGTACGGAATTCGCACGTCTTCGTTTCACCAAAAGAACAATACTCGGCGACAGCTGAAGCAAATACGGGGCTCCTGATCTGGCGATCAGCGTATTTATGAAGAGGTTCGTAGGGGTGAGTTGGCCTCTCCTCCCCTCCGCCGCTAACCACTCCTCCTCCCTACACCGCTCTGAACTACTTTGTGCGCCGCGCTATCTCGCCGCCATTCATTACATTACTGCGCGCCGCTAACTTCCACGCGTCTTTCAAACATTCGGCCGTGCTCAACAATATCTTCATTGTTGTAACAAAGCAATCGTTATTATATATTATATTGGTATATGTATAAGAGCTGAACTCCGACACCGTTGTACCGATCTCCATGACAGTTGGCACTTCCTACGTGTTTTTTGTTTCACCCAGAAGGTTTATGTGCCGTTAATTGTGTTGTAAATCCACTACATGGCGCTGTAGAAAAAAACTAAATATTCACGTCAAATGCAACCCGCAACGCACTCAGCAGCATTTTGAATCTACTTCGTTAAACAACTTCTAAACGAGGCGTTCTAAGGCCTTAAAACTAAAAGTTTGAGGCCTAAGGCCTCAAAGAAAAGTTTCTCTTTGAGGCCTAAGGCCTCAAAGAAAAGTTTCTCACGCCGTAATCTACAGAATGAGCTCTTCTCGAACATTCTATTCCGTTTTTGCTGGTCCGGCGCTTCCCGATATTGCCTCACTTGCTCAGAGACGAGCAGAATCTGCAAGTTAATGTCAATGAGAGGGACAGAGAGCGGCAGACAGAGAGAGAGAGAGACACATAGAGATAGACAGGGTATGGGAAGGAGAGATAGACAGTGAGAAGGGTGATTGGAGGGGAAAGAAAGAGATGAAAGGCAGAACGTCTGCCGGATTTTCCTAGTTGTTTTATATAAGGCAATTGCATTGTTTAATCAAAGCGTGCTTTTGTTGAGTTACTCGTGTCGTTAGATAAGGCGGGAGGTGTCGTGGGATAAACGGTCCAATGGTTATTGAGAGCCTGCCTTTGCCGTTGAGTTACCCCCGTCGCTAGCGGACGGTGGGGTTAAAATGGGTGGCACGCCCGCCGACCCGGGGGCGCGGAGAGGCCCTGTGTGTCGCCTTCTGTGTTGTTTTATGTAAGGCGATTGCATTGTTTAATCAAAGTCTGCTTTGTTGAGTACTCGTGTCGCTAGATAAGCGGGGAGTGTCGTTGGATAAACGGTCCAATGTTTATTGAGAGCCTCCCTTTGCCGCTGAGTTACCCCCGTCGCTAGCGGACGGGTTAAAAGGGTGGCCGCCCGCCGACCCGGGGCGCGGAGAGGCCGTGTGTCGCCTTCTGTGTTGTTTATGTAAGGCGATTGCATTGTTTAATTCAAAGTCTGCTTTTGTTTGAGTTACTCGTGTCGCTAGATAAGGCGGGAGTGTCGTGGGATAAACGGTCCAATGTTTATTGAGAGCCTCCCCTTGCCGCTTGAGTTACCCCCGTCGCTAGCGGACGGGTTAAAAAGGGTGGCCGCCCGCCGACTCCGAGGGCGCGAGAGGCCCTGTGTGTCGCCTTCTGTGTTGTTTTATGTAAGGCGATTGCATTGTTTAATCAAAGCGTGCTTTTGTTGAGTTACTCGTGTCGCTAGATAAGGCGAGAGTGTCGTGGGATAAACGGTCCAATGTTTATTGAGAGCCTGCCTTTGCCGCTGAGTTACCCCCGTCGCTAGCGGACGGGTTAAAAGGGTGGCCGCCCGCCGACCGGGGGGCGCGGAGAGGCCCTGTGTGTGTCGCCTTCTGTGTTGTTTATGTAAGGCGATTGCATTGTTTAATCAAAGTCTGCTTTTCTTGAGTTACTCGTGTCGCTATATAAGGCGGGAGTGTCGTGGGATAAAACGGTTCCAATGTTTATTGAGAGCCTCCCCTTTGCCGCTGAGTTACCACCGTCGCTAGCGGACGGGTTAAAAGGGTGGCCGCCCGCCGACCCGGGGGCGCGGAGAGGCCCTGTGTGTCGCCTTCTGTGTTGTTTTATGTAAGGCGATTGCATTGTTCAATCAAAGTCTGCTTTTGTTGAGTTTACTCGTGTCGCTAGATAAAGTGGGAGTGTCGTGGGATAAACGGTCCAATATTTATTGAGAGCCTGCCTTTGCCGCTGAGTTACCCCCGTCGCTAGCGGACGGGTTAAAAGGGTGGCCGCCCGCCGACCCGGGGGCGCGGAGAGGCCCTGTGTGTCGCCTTCTGTGTTGTTTTATGTAAGGCGATTGCATTGTTTAATCAAAGTCTGCTTTTGTTGAGTTTACTCGTGTCGCTAGATAAAGTGGGAGTGTCGTGGGATAAACGGTCCAATGTTTATTGAGAGCCTGCCTTTGCCGCTGAGTTACCCCGTCGCTAGCGGACGGGTTAAAAGGGTGGCCGCCCGCCGACCCGAGGGCGCGGAGAGGCCCTGTGTGTCGCCTTCTGTGTTGTTTTTATGTAAGGCGATTGCATTGTTCAATCAAAGTCTGCTTTTGTTGAGTTACTCGTGTCGCTAGATAAAGTGGGAGTGTCGTGGGATAAACGGTCCAATATTTATTGAGAGCCTGCCTTTGCCGCTGAGTTACCCCCGTCGCTAGCGGACGGGTTAAAGGGTGGCCGCCCGCCGACCCGGGGGCGCGGAGAGGCCCTGTGTGTCGCCTTCTGTGTTGTTTTATGTAAGGCGATTGCATTGTTTAATCAAAGTCTTGCTTTGTTGAGTTACTCGTGTCGCTAGATAAAGTGGGAGTGTCGTGGGATAAACGGTCCAATGTTTATTGAGAGCCTGCCTTTGCCGCTGAGTTACCCCCGTCGCTAGCGGACGGGTTAAAAGGGTGGCCGCCCGCCGACCCGAGGGCGCGGAGAGGCCCTGTGTGTCGCGCGGGAGTGCTTCCTCGGCGCGCTCTTGTGCTGATCCCGCGCGTAATCTACTGTGCATCATCGCCAGCTGCGGGTGGCCGTGCGCGAGGGCTTCATAACGCCATCAGCCTCGTCCGCGCCGCCGCGCCCGCTCTGCCGCCGCGATTAGGAGAGACCTGTAATCCTGTTGCGCTCGCGGTTGCCATCCGCCACCGCGCAGGACGGGACCGAGCGGAGCGGAGCGGCGCAGCGTGGTCGGGGTCAGCGGGCGGCACTCCAGCGGGCGAGGGGCGTGAGACGGGGGTAGGGAGGAGCAGGAGCGTAGGGGCGAGAGGTTGATTAATAAGATGTTTTTGTACTCCCATTGTATAATGCTGTCATGTGATGGCTGCGACCAGTTGCATAATGACACTTCGATACAGATTTCCTTATGATACAGGTCCTTGACCATTCACAGAGAAGTTTACAAACCAAGTATTGACAATCATTGAGAATCGTTCTAGTTAACGCTTCGTTCGTTTGTATACATTAAAATTACACGTGATATATTATGCTTGTCAGTTTTAATTTCTTTTATTATTAGTATTTTTGTTTCGAATATTATTTTAAAAAAAATTTGATCGTAATTTCACTTTGATCCTATTTGACTAGCGCTGTACTCCCTTGCAGGCGGACTGGTAGGCAGCCCCTTGCGGCAGCATGCGAGGATAGGATTAGGGAGCTGTCTGCTAGGTGGTCTTGCCTGAATCCTGCGCGTCAACTGTCCTGCATGCCACGAAATGATTCATGTAAAAGTTTGTTATAAAAGTCGTAGAAAAAGTACCACATGAAACTCAATATAATGGGTATTAATACACTCGTGTGAAGTTTACGAATATAACACTCTTGTATTAATACTCATCATTACATCATCGTTTCATAATGTACTATTTCGGGCACGTTCCCTGCTACATCAACATTAGTCTCGTTAGTGTAGTGAATGTTTTATCCCACAAGGTGGTGGTGATTTTTTTTCTTCTGAACGGAGAGATTCGGCGCAAAACTACAGATCGTCTTGCGGGGTTTTCCCTAACCAGGTTTCTTCCACCAACAGAGCGTCGCCCCAGCCGGGACAAAGCTCTAAGCCTCCGATTGATCTCCCGACGTGTCTAGTAGAGAGTTGCTTGTGCAGTGAAAATGTGTGCGTGCGTGTATTTAAAGGGAGCGAATAGGACAAGGAAGAGGTGGGGGAAAATCGTAATTCATTTGTTAGGATACTGTTTCCACATTCGCGTGGTATTGCTTGCATGAGCCATGGAAAACAAAGGATCAGAGCAGCTGGCAAAAAGAATTCGTCTCCAGTGGTTAAATGCAACCTAGCTACTGTCGAAATTCCGCCACAGTCGAGACTCGAATCCAAGGACCTCTTAAAGTCACTGCAGACGGAGTGTGAGGTGGGACTTTGGAGGAATCTAGAGCAACGCGTGAGAAGGGGGGAGCACAAGGCCTGTGGTGAGGAGGAAACTGGCATAGGGCGCGTGGTTAGCGGGGAAGAGTTTGGTGATGGATAGACTCGTGGCATAATGGCTAGTACATACTACTTTGCGTGCATCACCTCTACTGCCCCGTAAATCCCCTGTAGAATTTATGGTGGGTAAGGCGAGTTCTCGGAAAGTTGTCTCGAGGTTCACATCTTTCCCCTACCTCTCATTTCAGTGTTGCTACATCATTATCGTTATCACTATCATTTTCTCATAGGACTGTCACTTCTAAATCACCAATAAATAATACATGACGAGTGATCTAGCAGAGTGTGATATGTGGAAAGGTTTGGAACAGATCTCATGTGAGAGTTCAGGACGGGGTGCTTGCCTGAAAGATTGCGGTTGACAGCAGTGAGTAGGCCACAAGGTGGGTCCGAACTGGTCACAGTGAGGTCAGATTGGTCGAGTGTGGCGAACAGTTGCCACCAGGGGCGGATCCAGCCGATCATTTTGGGAGGGGGGATCATACATTTTTGTTAAATATTAAATATATTTATTGTATTCTACGAATATATTATTTTTGTAGTGTAGGTATGATACTAATCATATTATTGTTTAAACAATTACATAATTTTATTATAAATAAATATTTAAATCAATTGTGACATAAAATAAGGTAACAAACGAAAACACTAGTCTTTGGGGGGTGGGGTGCGGCATGGCCAGTGCAAGAAGTCGAGTAAGGGGTGCGTTTGGAAGGAATGTGTGGCCGTTTGGCTGTGCGCGATCACGGAGGAAATCCTGGGTTCACAATGGGATGCGGTGCGGGGGCGGGTCTTGCGGCACGACACAGTGAGTCGCAGGCAGATGAGACAAGTGATGCGCGGGCACAGAGCGATACGACGAGATGAGGTTCTTCAACAGTTCGCGGACACGGAGATGCGCGTGGGCGTCGGGGCGTGGGGTGGTACGTTTCAGGAGAACAGCGCAGGACACTCGCTGGATGAGGAGGGCGACGACGGGTCTCAAGAGGGGTGGAGTAGGGACGGTCGCCGAGGAGTGGTGAGATAATCGGCAACAATGATTGGTTTACGGAATGATGGGGAAGATTTTGCAATGAAGAGGGGCATGACGTTTGGGGAGAGGCGGGGCGGTTGACGGAGGGGTGGGACGGTTGACGGCCGGGCGGGGCGGTTGACGGCCGGGCGGGGCGGTTGACGAAGGGGCGGAGCAGTTGGCGGAAGGGCTGGGTGGTTGGCGGAAGGGCAGGGCGGTTGATGGTGGGGTAGGGAGGTTGACGGCCGTGCGGGGCGGTTAATGGGGGGGCGGGGCGGTTCATGGAAGGGCGGGGTGGTTGATGGAGGGGCGGGGCGGTTGGTGGAGGGACGGGGCGGTTGATGGAGGGGCGGGGGCGGTTAATGGAGGGGCGAGGTGGTTGTTGGGGCTATTGGTGGAGGGGCAGGGTGGTTGATGGAGGGGCGGGACGGTTGATGGAGGGGCGGGGTGGTTGATGGAGAGCGAGGCGGTTGATGGAGGGGCGGGGCGGTTGATGGAGAGCGGGGCGGTTGACGGCGGGGTAAAGCGGTTGGCGGAGGGGCGGTTGATGGTGGGGTGGGGCGGTTGGCGACTGGACGGGGCAGTTGATGGAGGGGCGGGACGGAGCTGTTGGCAGAGGGGCGGGGCGGTTGGTGGGGAGTCAGGGAGGGCAATTTGCGGTGGGACGGAGCGGTTCTCGGAAAGGGCGGGCGGCGGGCGCCGCGGTCAGCGAGAGCACTTGTGCCGCTGGCGCGCGGAGATGAAAGCCGCCTCTTGTGCCGACGAGCTCTCGGCGGCCGGGGCCATCCGAGGCATCGGCCCGTGCAGCCCATTGCATTCTGCGGGGGCCGCGCGGACGCACACAAAGGGCATCCCTGAGCGCACGCGACCTTGCACTTGGCCACACACACCCTCCCCCGCCGCCCTTCTCCGCGACCTCGACCACGCCCAGGTGCCGCCGCTTAACCTCTCCGCCGGCGCGCACCCGCCCGCCGCTCAGGTACTGCGTACTTCGTTACACGTGCATTCATTGCGGAGGCAAAATCTACTGCGGTTCAAGCCTTTCATTTTCGTACACTACATTAACTAACAAATTTAGCAGCTTCCGTAATATCTTTAATAAATTCTCCGTAATACATTTCTGTGCAATTTATAATATTTTGCTTTAGCTCCGCGATAAGGATTTTCAATGTCATCAATTCTTCGTTGCTGTTTGTTATCTAACTAACGGCTGAACGGTTTAGGCGCTAGCTTTGATCACAGACGGACAGGGCGGACAGACGGACGCTTTGTCGTCAATCGATTTTTCGGTATCAAGAACCAACAAAATATAGATTCTGGCTACAGCACGTGATAGAGGATATTTTCCTAAATTTAGCAACAGCATTTATCCAGTATTTCGTTGCCACAGCCCGACTATAAGAGTTTTTCTGGAGAAAAGTCCCCGTTTTCTGGAGCAAGGAAGAATTCGTAAGGCGAGAAAGAAAAAAAAATGCGACATGAAACCACTTACTCCAAAACCGATAAAGGTTTTTTTTATTTAGATCGCTAAACAAACGCTTAGCTTCTTGGCAATCAACCATTTAAACAACGCTTTAAGGGCCGTTAAAATGCTCCAGAGTCCATTAAGAATATTTTAGTGAAATCTCGGGCTTAGATTTTACCGTAAGTACTCGTAAATCATTGGATAAATATGTCCCTTTTGTTCCACTTGGCCCTTGTCCTTTTTGTCCCGTTTCATCCATTTTGTCCAGGTTCCACGTGTTCCATTTGTCCCCCTTTTCCGTTTGCCCCCTTGGCTCGTTTTGGTTCGTGTTGTGTTTTCGAATAAAACGAAGATCAAACTCATAAAACACAGTTTATTCACAATGCAACAGTAACATACAGTCATACGGCTCGGGGCCGTGTACAGTTAAGTACGGCTTTTGAGCCGTAAGGCCGTCGGTGCGGCTTACAACCTTCGTGTGACGTCGCTCTCTTGAGTCGGCGAATGCTGTCCTCGGCCGTGGAGAAAGGCCGACCACGGAGTGCTACAAGTGGACGAGCGCTGCACCCGAGAGCGATGCCGTCACGGCGGGTCCTGGCCTCAAGGGGAGTTCCGCGATCGGAAACCGCGTGAATGAGGCAGCTGGTCTTGCGGTGCAAGCAAGCCGAATCCAAGAGCGTACCGTGGGACGATCCGGGTCGAGCCACAAAATCAGATGACAATCCAAAGTGCGTCAGCCAGGGGTCGATATCCATATCTCTGTCCAAAGAACCTGAGCAATGTCCAGGGACAAAGCAGGTTCTCAGTACGGGAGAAAAACAGAGATTAGGACGTCTAGGACAACTTTCCAGGGTGGTGGAGCCACCCGTGACGAGCTCTGGGTAACCATGCGCGCTATTTAACGCGCCACATTCA
>JAHLJT010006594.1:0-12500 GCA_031308135.1 Acheta domesticus
TTTCCTGATATACGGGTTCGCTTAAAAATCAAGCCCATACTGAATATCTTCCCAATTTTGAACTGAATGGTGAAAAGTTAAAATTACTGATTCTACAGCAGCTTTTACGTTCTAGTTTTATCGGTAATAGTTACGTAATGTTACAGGTAGACCTAGGATTTTAGGTCATATGCATATGTATTTCCCTTAGGAGGTTGTGAAAAATAATTGCAGATGTTTACGAAATCTGAAAAAATAGATCTACTGAAAGCATCTAATAGTGCCTGAAATAACCTAAAAGGGCGGTTGATACCTACATTTTGCCTAAAACTGCCTAAAACTAAAAATTCTGAAGAATTATCCTAATTTAATTACTCATTCTTTTTTACATTTGTTATACCGAAACGCAAATACTTTCGCGAATTTCCCGAACGCGAATATTCCGTGATCGACGAATCGACTACGCACCGAAATCTTTCACCCAATATACCGAACATAGGGAGCTCTGCAAGGCAATATAAGTGGATGTTTCACGCTTGTCTCCGATCAGCACACACTTACGCAATTGCACTCATTCTCGGTGCAGCTGCGCTGTTGACTTGATTCAGAATGAAAAGAGTCAAAGAATGAATGAAATAAAAGTGAATAAAATAATATACTTGTCGCTTTCGTAAATGTTCGAGTAAACTTATTTGATTTTCCTGAATAATAAAAAGTGCCTAATTTAATCCTTTTGTGTTCAATTTTAGATAACAGAAACATAATTTCTCATGTCTAATGCTTGTTAAATGCCTGTTTAATCATTTAGTAACGTATTTTAAGTGCCTCAAACCTCACTTTTCATTCCTATTACCGCCTAATTTCATAATTTTGTTACCTTCTATAGGTGCCTAAATCATCACTTTTGTGCCTAAAATTCCAAGGTCTAACTATTGCAAATGCTTTTCTGCTAATACGTTACCCTTCTCTTGAAACAGTCCACGATGCCGGAGAGATTCGAAAAACCTCTACCTTTTTTAAACTTCTAAAGTTAAAAGGAAGAAGCACATCTGCACTTTAATTCAATGTATTTTGCTCTTTGTCATCAAAAACGTTCTAGGAAAAAATATTTCTGTGGCCAGGACTAGTACTCGAGACGTTCAATTAATACATACAAGCGCTTTACCGTCTGAGCAATGAGTAACTCGCCCAGCTCCCAGAATCCACTTGAAATGTAGTGTCATTGATCCGTTGACTTCGTCAGCTCACAAAATGTTCTCCAAAAATCGACAGAATTACTCATGTTTTGAGAAAGCTATACATAAATAATTAACAGATCTAATATCGAGGAACACATAGATTACATTAAGAAAGACTATCAACTTTTAGTATTGAAAGTATAGGACAAGTATTGGGAACCAGTTGTAGACAATCTTATTTACTATTTTAGTTGTTACGATTTCACTAAATTACGCCAAATTTTCTAAATTCTCTAAAATTTGAAAGTCGTTATTAGCTTATATTCTGTCGTATAGAGAGTTTTCCAAGTAGCAAATGCTTATCATCTTCGAATAATTCCTCGAATTACTTATTAACGTCAAATTGCATTGCGCTGTCAGTCAACACTTCTCTTGCCCTGAAGATGGGAATGCCCTGGGTGCTGTCTCTACAATTGGTGGAAAATATGTACAGCAGGTTGGCCAGAGGTGGATATATATATATATATATATATATATATATATATATATATATATATAACGTGCAACCCGCAACACATTCAGTAGGATTTTCAATATGTATCGTTAAATAACTCCTAAACGATGCGTTCTATGGCCTTAACAAGTAAAATTGAGGCCGGAGGCCTCAAAGAAACTTTTCTCACCCCGTAATCTATAGGATGAAACCGTCTTGAACATTCTATTGCATTTTCTAATGGCCGTAGCTTCTTAGGTACGGTAATGTGTTTTTGGGCCACCTTGGGATGGATGTTTTGCCATTCATCTTTTACTTTCTCGCTCTTACTTCGGAAGAAGAGAAAGTTATGTAATCGTGCTCCGGAAAACGCCGAATTTGCGGAAGAAAACTCTGATCGTCGGACCCTAGAAACGAAAAAGTGGATAAATCCTGTTGCTGTGTATAAAAAATTACTTCCTCTTAATCGGTGTGTGCCAGAATCTTTGTTTTGTAGGTCCTTGATACCGAAAAATCGATTGACAGCAAAACGTCTGTGTGTGTGTCCGATCGTCACTGGTAAACGTTAGTGCCTAACCGTTTCTCGAAAATTGATATTTCTCGATCAAACTGAATGTACTCGATGCTTTGGAGTTTCAAACGGATAGTTTGATTTCTGAGGGTACTTAACATAAACCCTCAACATTTTCAAAATTTTCTAAATAAATCAAATTTTTCATCAATTTTTTTAATCAACTTTGTCCTTGGATAACGTAAAGAATGTTTAAGAGAATGTTTGAGGTCTCATGTTCGTTGAAATCAGATATTTTTTTAAATTGAAAAAGAGCAATTATTTGGGCATCTTCCTCCAATAATAATATTGCAGACATAATTTTTTTCTGAATGAAATATTTTCTTTAAAGACATCTTGAAATGAGGTCACGTTCAATGAGTAGTTTTTCGCGTAATGTGAAGTAAATTTCGCGTAAATGAGTAGTTTCGCGTAATTTGTGCGCAGTGCAGGAAATTTTTAAATTTTTAAAACTTGTTTTTTCTAAAACGGCACCAATTTTTCTTTAAATTTTTTCCTCATATATATCTCGGGACGGTAAATAATGTGCCACTAGTCCCGCTTTCGGCGAACTCTCCGTATTTCGAAAATTGCAAAAAAAGTTAAGATTTATAAACTACAAAATTTAAGTTAAATATTTTTCTTGGATAGTATGTTCCAAAAATCAAAATCCTCTTTAATCAATCCTCTTTGAAAAATGATACACAGATTTTTAAAAAAGAATCGTTTCGTATAATTTCGGTTTGAAATTAATGCAATTTATAAAAAAGCATTGTCTCAAAAAACCTCAAATATTTTTCTTAATTTTGTTCTAGAGGACGCTGAATGGAATGGCGCGGTTATCATATTCGTTGAACTATCTAAATTTTCGAAAATTGCAAATTTAGAAATAAAGCGAGAAAGTGTTAGCACTATTAATTTCAAGTATAAATAATTATTTATTATTATTCAACTCTGCGGAACGTTGGTATATTTTTATTCAGATTTGTAATATTTATTCTCATAAATTAAAATTTGATGTTACTTGTCTGGTATCGACATTATTTTGTATTGAATTTATAGTCTTAACCACAAAACCCATGGTGAGAGGAAAATCAGGTCACCACCACTTTACGTGTCTGAATTCGAGAACAAACGTTTAAAGAAACTCTTGATTTTTTGTAGTAAACACTTAGTTACGATGACGCATAACGCCACCTTCCCTCCGACATTCAACTAACCGGCCAGTTATTCCAGTAATTTGCACTTTTCCGTTTATATCAGTAGTAAGTGCACCTCTCCCAATAATACTATTAGTTATGCCACACATTTGGTTTATTTGAGAAGTGACAGAACGCAAAATGTAAATGGAAAATTAGTTTTTGGAGCTAAACTTTCGCATTGAATTATTTGTTTAATGAAAATTACTTGAAGCGGGATATACGAGTTTTGATTAAAATTCTGTGTACAGCATATGCGCTAATGTTCGCAGGTGAACTGACGGGATTGCCGAAAACTACTTTTTAGATAACAAGGTGCCACATAGGTGATTTGTGACTACGCTACGCGTTCAAAAAAGTAATTTACTGCATATATGAGCGAGAAAACTCCACTTTTTCAAGATCAAGAACACACGAAAAGAGTTTCTCTCTTGAACAATCAGTTCATTTTCCTGCAGCGTTTCGATACTTTCTTATACTCGTGCTACGTAATAGTATTAGAAAACGAGAAAGTAAAAGTTATTGACGTAATTTTTCAATAAAATGGCATAATTTTGTTATATTTAAAATAAAGTAGAATATTTGAGATATTGTAACACAAGTGTCAGTGAATTTTTCTATCAATTTATTATCTACTAAACAAAACACTACATCTTCCTGAGACACGTCCTTAAGCTGCCAGGAAAATAATTGAACACCCCACAGACTTATAGTATTGTAGGAACAATACAAAAGGAGTAGTGGGAGAAGATAGTGAAAATGGCCCAGGGGGATAAATTCTTTTCTGGGCTGATAAACCTGTTCGAAACAATAAAAGAATGAAGTTTAGACTGTTTTCACCCTAATTTAACCGATGCATTCTATCTGTAGAAGAAAAAAAACGTGTTTTTTTTTGTTTTATTGCGGCTGCACCTGAATTAAATTATGCGGAGATTATTTGGTAGTCGGAATGACTATCGTAAGAATAATAACAATAACTATGCACGATCAAGATAATGGTAATGCCGTGACAAATTGGTGGACTAGATGTTATGAACATCGACTACGACTATGCCAACAAATAAACCTTTTTCGAAAATATTTAACCGGAAAGTCCATTAACAGCGGGATATCAGTCCAGCAGATGGATCCACTCCGTTGAAGTTAAAGCAGTAACAGTACAATGGAAATAAATGTACGGAACAAAATCTGGATGCGCGAATGTGTAAGCCTTTGTATGGAAGTAATCTGTACGCTCATAGTGAAGATCTTGTTGACCTGAAGGAGCGGAAGTACTAGGAAAATGCAGGTCAGATGGTTCCCGAGAACTGAAGGCACTATGTTGGCTGTAGAATATGAAATTATACCCACTAGAACTTATTTTAACGCTACAGTAAGGGATCCAGAAATAAAAGTGGACAGAAGTCTGTACGGGTACCAAATACAGGGAAATGACTGTTATATCAGAATGCACACGTTTCTTAGAAACTGACTGTGATTGGAACAACGACGTGACGCAGTCGCTAAGATACTGCATCAAGAAATTCTGTTCTATGTCCTGACAATAACACTGAAGTTTCAACGACAAAAAATTGATTAACAGAAGTACATTAGAGGGAATTTGATAATTTTGCTTTATGTAAACCTGAAATTAAAGCATATATGTCTTAAAACGAGAGCACATTGCCCGAATGCGACAAAAACTGAACGGAATTTCACATTTATTTTTCAATGCATTTGCTAACTATTTGCTGCGCGAAACATCTACTTCCTAAACTATAGTGTAAAAAAATTACCACTCAATGTGGTATTGTATTTTATGCAAAATGCAGTAATTTTCATTTACAATTCTTGATGTGGCACCATTTATGTTTGCGCTTTCCGGTTATATTTTTGTCGCATCATATGGAACGCCTACAATTTTTGACCCAACATGAAGTTATCTACCCATAACTTGGTCTAGGTACTTTGAGATATGTAATGTAAATCTTCTTCCTGAATTCTAAAAGGGATACGATTTTTTCCCCTTCTAAATGAGTTATCCAAGCATTCACATGGGCCCGTCATTCTTATGAGAGCCCAGTAACTTCTTGGGTTCAGTATTGAAATAACTCCTCTTTTGTAAGGGTTATTTTAGTAACACCCGCGTTTACGGTGGATTTCTACGAGTGGAATAAGTATAAGCAGATTTAAACAGGTGACTATTTTCAACTTCTAAGCAGCGTATTAAGATATCAAGTAGTCGTGCTTATAAACTCGTCCTACGTTTATACTGTATTTTTAAGACTTGTGATAAGCTAGTCGGAACAGTTTTCCTTTCTTGTAACTAAAATGTTTTGAGTACACACTGGATGAATAAAAATAAGGGTAAGACAGTTAACGTTACACTATAATTAGTGCCATTCTACTTCAATTTTTAAAGTTTCTATTAAATATGGAAGACGTACTCATTCGTTTTTTGATAGTATTGTTTGTAAGGATCACCTCAGGGTACGATTATTTTGTTTATTTAATGTTAAATGAATAGATTACGTTTCTCGAAGCTCTGTATTAAGGAATAAATAGCAAAAAAGTGTGAAATTGATTAAATGGCGCAGGTTTTCAACAGCGCATTTTCTTAAACTGATTTTTTCTGTCGTGCAAAACAACTCGTTTACAGTATGTATGACGATACTACGAATGTACTCAGAAACAACACATAAAGTGCAAAGTTTGAATCCCATATTTCTGCTTTCCCTCTGATAGATGAATCATGGTATGCAAATAATTGAGGGATTGTCTCACCCACAATCAAATTTCCCTAAACATTTTTATAATCTGAATGTTTCTGTTGAGAATATCCATTTCTGGACATTTATTGTCTGTCCTATCAACTTATATTCCTAAATTAGTTGTATTAAAATTAAACAATATTTTCACGTGCTTAAAGCGATTTCTGAACATGGTTTCCAATACAACCTTTTCGGGGACCAATGCACGTACTACTTGCTGTTGTGGGAATGATGGAACCCCCAGGAATACATGATCCTTTCTTAGTGCCAATCTTTGAACATACTGCTGCATTTTCTCCGTTTGGTTCAAGATCATCAACAAAATTTGATTGAGCGAATTCCATATCGTTTACCGTCCAGATAATTTTCTTCAATGTGTTGCCACTGTAATTCACCCCTGTATGCAACGTAACATCACAAACGTAGTTCCCTGCTACAAAGAGAACGAAACAGGGAAAGGGAAGGCAAAGGGAAAGAGTTTTGGATGTAATTTTAAGGAAAGAATACATCGAGTTTTAGTCATTGTTCGCTTTCATCTGGATCACAATTCGCCGAGACTGTTCTACTTGCAACGACCCCTGATCACCGACATCTGAGGATTTACTTTTATCCACTGCAGCAAGTAATCAGCATTCTAATTGTGATGGTACGATTCTCGAAGTGGTAGAAGAGTGGTTACTGTATGACTGAAAAGTTGCTCGCCGAACGACGGACGCTCTTACCTCGCAAGAATGTAGAATGAACGTTTGCCGGAGGTAGGAGGGCACAGAATGCGCCTCGAGTTCATGGTGCATGGGGATGCATAACTAGTTTATGGCGCCTTCCTGTGCACGAGTATGCCACCCGTCATACTCTCCTGCTTTGCGCGTTCTTCCTGCGCGAAGCTCCGAGGTCCATTTCCTGTCATCCCGCCTTCGTCACTGCAAATTATCCCGCGGCACTCTCAGTGGAATAAGGAGTGGGGGCACAGCTCACGTACACGCCTCATTTTTATATCTATTCTTATATTGAACTGTCGTTCCGTGGTATCTCAGGACAGGTAACAGTTTGCTGTCATGGTACTTGCCACGACTCGTTTAATTTGGAGTTGTGAACCACATTCTGAGAAGCCCTGAAGATTTTTTTCAACCTATATTGCTGTCTATTGAAGATTTCATTTATATTACCGTGAGATATGATATGAGTTTGAATCATATTACTTATAATTTAACTTGTATCGTTTCTCAATGTTTATTTTCTTAAAAATCAGAGCGTCTGTTATCGTGTTTGCGTTGTCTCATTAATGTAGTTGCGTAAGATTTGAAGCACAGAAACGCACTTAAAGTACATTACTTCAGGGACATAGAATTTGTCAATTCTCGTTATATTCTTGTTGCATTAAAAATATTGCGAGAAATTAACCGCGAGATTTTGATGTACGTACGTAAATTCTATTTCGTGGGCCCAAATACAGAACGTTTTTTTTCTTTTTCTGCGCTCAATAAATTACTTTCTCATATATGGAATGTAGTCAAAATAGACCTATAGACGTTTTGTGGGTTCGCGATTCCGAAGTATTTTTAAAAAAACATCTACCTGTGAACAAAACTAGCGCTCGTACACAGAATTCGAACCAAACTGGTTACGCCGCGATCTATCCGGGTGATGTCACTGGCCGTCGAATTTTAAAAGGTTCTTTTAATTTTTGGGGCGACTTTACACGTGATGTGGTGGGTGAATGCCCTTGGGCGTTTCCCCAATTTACTCAAAAATGTCTCCAAATGTTTTCTCGAATAGCGCAAAGTATGGTTACATAACTGGCGCAGTTCTGATATTCACTAAAAACTCTGAATATTCGAAAATCGCAAAAGTTCAAATTTTTTTACACCTTTCTGCTACATCATTGAAAATATATTTTTTCTTAATAAAATCTATTCTTAAAAATTAGATTTTGAAATATTTTCATATAATTTAAAAAACAATGAGCCAGTTTCGCGCAATTTTGAGTGTAATCGTGATAATTGTAAGAAAATACATACACAAGACGGTCTCAAAAACCCGTCAATTTTCTGTTTATTTTTTCTTTAAATATTCTTGCTTGATTTGAGCAACTCGCTTAATTGTGTGGCACAAGTTAATTTTCATTAAACATTTTGAATTTGAGGCACACGTTTTGTTTTCTTTTTTCAGAACTATTTTAATCTCAGCGCCAATGAAAACATACTTAAGCAGAGGTAAAATGGTTGATTAAAGTCGCTTTTATTTACATTTAAAAATAAATTATATTTAATTCTACTTTTCGTATACAGGAATATTGTTTGCATAAAAATGAGGGCGGGACAGGGACGACAAATAATATAGAGTATTTCCTTTATTTAGACCAAAAATATCATAAAGGATAAAGCTAGCTAAAGTAAGTCTAAAAAGAGTGCTAAGTTGTCGTACGTACAGGGACGGAGGAGCACTCAAAATGACTGCTTCAGTACTTTTATTGATTTATTGTGAGGAAATTTATTGTGCATTAATGCGTGTCTCTGATTATATTTAGGATTTGTAAAATATTTGTGTTTGTATTTCAAGTTTATATATTTATTTACTAAGTTCGGATTACGTTTCAACACATGACTTATTTTCCTCGTATCACTAGGGTTTCCACAAACAATTTTTCATCATGAATAATTGTCGTCTGACTTACTGTATTTGCAATTGATCAAAATTGTCATAATTAACGTCAAATGCCTTTCTACTAAAAATCAATCAGTACACCAGTACATGCAACTATTGCACCAGTACATTATCTCTGCTAAGTTCTCTGCAACTTCAACAATTACAGAACGATCTATAGAATAGCAAGAAATTTAGTAGCGTCCAAGTGCTTTGGAAACGAGCAATCATTTCATTGCCACCTAGTCGTTGAATGTAAACGAAGAATAATGAAGTACTGTCACGGAACCGAAGTCGGCTAAAAAAACTGTCATTATTTTAAAGATTACTGAAAATAATAAAGTTATGCGTTTCGGGAAAAATTAAATGTGTAAAAGGAGCACTAAGAGGAACTGAAGACGCAAAACAGTCTAAATGTCTGGTTACGTCGTTCAAATGTTACAGAGTAACGAATATTGAAAAATAGTGCTATGGACAACATTCAATATTTGGTGGCTTGGATTTTCCGCGATCATATTCTTCATTTGTAAATGTTTTGGGTTTTTATAAAAAGACTATTAAGTTAGGATTGTATTCAAAAGTATTTGTAATGGAAAAAGCATTCCTTTGAATTATTACCTGATAATTTTTTTGTTTAAATTTTGTTGTAAAATGATTTAAGTATTTAAATTTATTATTTCTTCGCTTTCATTAGCTTCAAAATTAAGAACAATATTTGCATATATTATTTCTCTGAAGAATAATTGTACATAATTATATCTTATAAAATTAATAGCTATTAGAAATTTTCGTTGATGCGATTTAGTTTAAAAATAAGTGTGATTGGTCTCATGAGAATCCTTCATGAAGCATTGAAACAGAGATTGTATGTTAATGAACACGCATTAAGATATAACGCGTGGTATGAATCATATGATCTCTGAACTTTCACAAAATAACTTCCAAGGAAATATAGTGTCAACTGTAGATTCTGATCGTGGAGCAACCAAAATGATAGGATCCCGTAATGTCACTCTTGCCAATTGACAGTGGAAACTTGAGTAAGACTGGGCAGCAAATGGATCGGAGGCCGAGGTGGAAGGGGCGTTTTCCCCACGGTGAGTGGCAGGGGCGGCGCCCATGCGCGTGCATTTTCGTTGCCGCTAGCCGCAGTGGGTCGCGCGCCGCCCCACGCGGCCCACGCAGCCCTCGCCGCCGTTGCGAAACGCCCGCTACTCTCTTTACTCTAGCACGCGGCCGTGTCGCTCGCGCCCGCGCTCGCACTCGCACTCGCACTCGCCCTCGCACTCGCCCTCGCACTCGCATTCGCACTCGCACCCGCGCCCGCTCCCGCGCTCGCGCCCTCGCCTGAGCGTCGCCACGCCGCCCCACGCCGCCCCACGCCGCCCTACGCTGCTCGCGCCGTCCCACACACACCCGCGCCGCCCCCCCCCCCACCCCCCCCCCCCCCCCCCCCCCCACCCCCCCCCCCCCCCCCCCCACCCCCCTCCCCCCCCCCCCCCCCCCTCCCCGCCCCCCCCCCCCCCCCCCCCCCCCCCCCCCCCCCCCCCCCCCCCCCCCCCCCCCCCCCCCCCCCCCCCCCCCCCCCCCCCCCCCCCCCCCCCCCCCCCCCCCCCCCCCCCCCCCCCCCCCCCCCCCCTCCCCCCCCCCCCACCCCCCCCCCCCCCCCCCCACCCCCCCCCCCCCCCCCCCCCTCCCCCCCCCCCCCCCCCCCCCCCCCAACCCCCCCCCCCCCCCCCCCCCCCCCCCCCCCCCCCCCCCCCCCACCCCCCCCCCCCCCCCCCCCACCCCCCCCCCCCCCCCCCCCCCCCCCCCCCCCCACCCCCCCCCCCCCCCCCCCCCCCCCCCCACCCCCCCCCCCCCCCCCCCCACCCCCCCACACCCCCCCCCCCCCCCCCCCCCCCCCCCCCCCCCCCCCCCCCCCCCCCCCCCCCCCCCCCCCCCACCCCCCCCCCCCCCCCCCCCCCCCCCCCCCCCCCCCCCCCCCCCCCCCCCCCCACCCCCCCCCCCCCCCCCCCCCCACCCCCCCCCCCCCCCCCCCCACCCCCCCCCCCCCCCCCCCCCCCCCCCCCCCCCCCCCCCCCCCCCCCCCCCCCCCCCCCCCCCCCCCCCCCCCCCCCCCCCCCCCCCCCCCCCGCCCCCCCACCCCCCCCCCCCACCCCCCCCCCCCCCCCCCCCCCCCCCCCCCCCCCCCCCACCCCCCCCCCCCCCCCCCCCCCCCCCCCCCCCCCCCCCCCCCCCCCCCCCCCCCCCACCCCCCCCCCCACCCCCCCCCCCCCCCCCCCCCCCCCCCCCCCCCCCCCCCCCCCCCCCCCCCCCCCCCCCCCCCCCCCCCCCCCCACCCCCCCCCCCCCCCCCCCCCCCCCCCACCCCCCCCCCCCCCCCCCCCACCCCCCCCCCCCCCCCCCCCCCCCCCCCCCCCCCCCCCCCCCCCCCCCCCCCCACCCCCCCCCCCCCCCCCCCCCCCCCCCCCCCCCCCCCCACCCCCCCCCCCCCCCCCCCCCCCCCCCCACCCCCCCCCCCCCACCCCCCCCCCCCCCCCCCCCCCCCCCCCCCCCCCCCCCCCCCCCCCCCCCCCCCCCCCCCCCCCCCCCCCCCCCCCCCCCCCCCCCCCCCCCCCCCCCCCCCCCCCCCCCCCCCCCCCCCCCCCCCCCCCCCCCCCCCCCCCCCCCCCCACCCCCCCCCCCCCCCCCCCCCCCCCCCCCCCCCCCCCCCCCCCCCCCCCCCCCCCCCCCCCCCCCCCCCCCCCCCCCCCCCCCCCACCCCCCCCCCCCCCCCCCCCCCCACCCCCCCCCCCCCCCCCCCCCCCCCCCCCCCCCCCCCCCCCCCCCCCCCCCCCCCCCCCCCCCCCCCCCCCCCCCCCCCCCCCCCCCCCCCCCCCCCCCACCCCCCCCCCCCCCCCCCCCCCACCCCCCCCCCCCCCCCCCCCCCCCCCCCCCCCCCCCCCCCCCCCCCCCCCCCCCCCCCCCCCCCCCACCCCCCCCCCCCCCCCCCCCCCCCCCCCCCCCCCCCCCCCCCCCCCCCCCCCCCCCCCCCCCCCCCCCCCCCCCCCCCCCCCCCCCCCCCCCCCCCCCCCCCCCCCCCCCCCCCCCCCCCCCCCCCCCCCCCACCCCCCCCCCCCCCCCCCCCCCCCTCCCCCCCCCCCCCCCCCCCCCCCCCCCCCCCCCCCCCCCCCCCCCCCCCCCCCCCCCCCCCCCCCCCCCCCCCCCCCCCCCCCCCCCCCCCCCCCCCCCCCCCCCCCCCCCCCCCCCCCCCCCCCCCACCCCCCCCCCCCCCCCCCCCCCCCCCCCCCCCCACCCCCCCCCCCCCCCCCCCCCCCCCCCCCCCCCCCCCCCCCCCCCCCCCCCCCCCCCCCCCCCCCCCCCCCCCCCCCCCCCCCCCCCCCCCCCCCCCCCCCCCCCCCCCCCCCCACCCCCCCCCCCCCCCCCCCCCCCCCCCCCCCCCCCCCCCCCCCCCCCCCCCCCCCCCCCCCCCCCCCCCCCCCCCCCCCCCCCCCCCCCCCCCCCCCCCCCCCCCCCCCCCCCCCCCCCCCCCCCCCCCCCCACCCCCCCCCCCCCCCCCCCCCCCCCCCCCCCCCCCCCCCCCCCCCCCCCCCCCCCCCCCCCCCCCCCCCCCCCCCCCCCCCCCCCCCCCCCCCCCCCCCCCCCCCCCCCCCCCCCCCCCCCCCCCCCCCCCCACCCCCCCCCCCCCCCACCCCCCCCCCCCCCC